>CM023200.3:5175612-5329915 GCA_004115045.4 Sinella curviseta | reverse complement strand
TATATAGAAGGTGTATACACACAATGTTATAGTAGCCCAACGACGAATATTATTGCATTAATAATTGATGAACACGTGTGGAACCAGTTCGAAAAATAACGGTCTGGATAAGCTTACCGTCTCAAATGCGACAGGATGTGAATGTCGGCCAGTTCAACAGTATTAGTTGACACGTTCGCAGCATTTACAGAGGATCACAGGCAGCATAGTCCAACCGACGTGGATCCACGTCATTTAGTTTACTTGAAAACGATTACATATCTGCTTGCATGGAGTATTTCGTTTGATATTGGGCAGCAATATTTAAACAACGACGATATATACTTGATATATATGCTTGTTTAATTTAGTGCTGATTTCATACTTTGATAAACGGATACTATATCTAGTCAAACTTCAAAACTGATATCAAACCAAAAATACGTGTAAGGGTTTCCTTATCTGTCCATATTGGTTTGTGATAATCTTAACGTGAGCCAAAATGAAGCGCAGTTTAAACACCGCAGTGTGTGCTATATATGCGACATTTGCTCTTTATGCAACGGAAGCAAGTTGGTTACCTAATGGAGCTTATCGATTTCTCTCCCAGTTCCAAGCAGCGGAACTCTTGGCTAAGAGTAGAAATCTACACGCAGCACCCCGAAACTTCAATTTATACATGAAGCCCTTTGCGCAGTGTTTGATACAACTGATAAACTGTCACGGCGTGGATGTTATCCCATTGCCCGAAACTCCCTGGGTTTTATCAAGAATAGATGTTATGTTGGATGCATTTCCCAATGGAGATGTACAGCGCCATATCCTGCCGTTTGAGAAAGTTGGCGCGGTCAACTTTACAAGCTTTGAAAACTATCCCATGACAAACATGGTTATGAAAGTACGCCCTTGGATATGTGAAACCCATGTGTACATGTTTCCACCTTTACTGTCGTATGAACCGGTTTCCATTTCTGAACCGGGGATGCTTAGTTTTTTGCGAAGCTACCATTTCTACATTATAAAACATCTAATGCATGTATTGCTGCATTGTAAATTGAGTACAATGTTTTGGAAGATTCCGTCATCAGATTTAGCGCCATTCTCAAGACTCGGATCCAGTACCGTTTTTGACACTCGATGGACTTATGATGTGTTATTATCCTCGGCAAACTTCCCACAGATTGACGAATGGATTCGAGGTCTGCACTATTTTCGATTTGAAAACGATGCATGGCCGACAAGTAATTGGGAATTGTTTCACTGGGAGGTGGAGGGCTCTGTCGTGACACGCGTGTCCGCGTTTTGTCGCCATTGTCACCCTTGCTATACTTTAGTAGAGACTCCAATTAACAAGAACGTGGCCAGTGGACTGGAGACCCTTCAAGCATTTTTGCTTGAACTGAACGGGAATACTGATAACGTGGTTTGGAAACTGGAAGGATTATCTCCTAGAAATGTCAAGGGCCGATTCTGGCCGTATGTGAAGGGGACAAGATTGAGTACCGGCATCTACGATCCCAGTATGCTCTATCTTTTCATTTATAGGCCGTCCACAGACTTTCGCCGAGGTTTAATAGACCAGAGAATTTTATACTACACTCTTGGAAATTCGTCTTATCATGCCAAAGACCAGGGAAAAGCGTTTTGTTTCGGATTGAAAAATGAGTGTGGCTGCATTGGTAATCCGGCCTACTCTGCGATTGTGTACCCTACCATCCGTTTCATGTCTGCCGCACCATATATGCCACCCCAGTTTCCCTTCTTTGGTAGCGACCTGGTGTTCGTTGCATGTGGTGTAATTGACGGCGATCTGCCCTTTCAGCAACTACTCGGTACTTTTGATTTGTATAGTGTGGCCGCAATCATCTTGTTTGTGGTTGTGGCAGTGCCTCTAGCACTAGCCGTGTTGATAGGTTTAGAATCACTCTGCAAGCAAGCCACCGATGCTAAAATTTCATTTCAAAATGGTCCCCGGTATATTCAGGCATCCTTTAAAAATTTGCTTGAGCAAGGCTTCTATGAAGACAATGATGGATACATGATGCGTAATCGTTATAGTTACCAAATTGTTGTGGCATCTGTGTTGCTGCCAGCTGTGGTACTCAGCAACGCTTATAAAGGCGACAACATAACAACATTTGTTAGTCCATTGCCTCCAAAAACCTTTTCCACTATCAAGGAATTAGTTGATCGTTCCTATGACATTTACTCGACTATCCAAATACACCCTGCCAGCTACGCATTCCTAAAGAAAAGAGATATATGGGAGATATTGCAAAACTGTCAAGACTGTTTGTCTCCCAATGGCAGCCACTGCTTTACGCAGAAATTTCGATTAAGAACACAGCCTTTGGTGATCTTGTCTGAGCTGCAAACGTTTTTTGGAGTCTATCAATGGGACACGTATCTCAGGTATAAACAAACAATTATTTATATGATTGCATTTATAATAATGTGCATTGTTTATTGATATTATATTTTTAAACTGCAAAGCGGGGACAGGTCTTGTGATCCGTTGCAACACTTGACTGATTCTGAACGGTTTTGGACTTCCCATTCCAAGATGGTTCCGCCAAGTTTGCCGTATGAAGCTTATGCGTCATGGGAACCGTATGGACTGACCAACTTTTTAAATTGTACAGCGTCGTCAGGTAAAGTGGCTCTGTTAAAGTCGAGGGAGGAAGCGATTACTTATAAAGTTGTTTACAACTCTAAATATTCAATGTTTCGCAAACGATTGTCATTTGGAGAGGAGCGTCTAGCAACCAAGCTTAATGGGTTTAGCTTTAGCGGGGCCGCACCATTGAAAGTAATTCGCAGGATGTACGGTTTGTATACTTCCGGAATTCTGAATTTTCACGAGCAATATTTTGAGCGAATGTACCAGGACATGGGAGTGCTGCAAGACTTTCCTGAACCTCATACATTTAATCCGCCCAGCATGACGGGAAGCATCAAAGTCATATTTGTCATATTTCCGGGTGGCTTTCTTGCAGCAGCAGTTGCCTTGATGATCGAATGTATTTTGCGGAAGTTTCAAGAGTCGTTTAATGTGTATACCTGGAAAATGTTTATAACAAAAGTTGTATTTTTCTTTTATTCCATTTGGAATTCAGCAAGGAAGATAATTTCACGATCGTGTGATGCAACTAGGGATTTTATACAGGAAATGTCTGCTGATGATTATGTAAAATAGTTTGGAGTGAGCGCAGTGTAACACAATTTAATTCGTTTCTAAAATGATTCATGTTTCTTTCTAGCACTGAACGTGTTTGAAACGGAAAAAGATATGTCATGGTAAATGCAAGGAAAACTCTGTGATAGATTTAGGGCTTGTATAATTGTACTTAGAGTATTTGGATACAAATATTATGGGAACTTGATGTGTGTGTATGTTAAGGTGTTAAAATATTCTTATGGATGCGTGTTAGCATTTCAGTTTCCCGAGTACTGTACATTAGCATTCTACACATGTCAAATATCTTTGTAGGGTAGATGAATATGAATATTAAATACAAGATATTTGGTCTTTGATTTTGATCCATTCGGCTATCAAATCTGAAGGGGATAGTTCAGAGTATAAATTCTTTGTCTCATATTCATAACATAGTATTATGTTTTTGCGTGGTCCGTAACTTGTTAACTTTGCCGTATTTACGCCCATATTTTTACAGCAACTGCGTATGAGTCTGGTGGTATTTACGACGCAATTTCAAGTGTATATGAGGAGACAGGTAACCCATAATTATTTGTCGGTTTCATCACAAGAAAGCAATTAAATTCTACAATGCTCACCAGTCTTTGTAATTACGTGTCCAAAATGTTTTTTTCGTTCCACGCTGGTCATCTTCGCACGTGTCAAAATTGATTTTTTTTCACGCTGTCAACAATCCAGTTCCACTACACATAGTCACGAATACATTCTGCCACCGACATGTTTTTGACCCATTATATCCAATATCCTGAACGGTAATACCTATTCGTGCTTATGCGTATCAAGCAAAACTGATCCTCTATATAGCATCCTACAAGGCTTCGGTAGCTCTACGACGTATATGATTTCAATTAATAATTGATGAATACGTGTGGATCTCATATCCTGTAAAATTGACTGATATAGTCTGGAAAAAGGGTCACCTCAAATCCAGAAGGATGTGAATATCGGCCAGTTAAACATCACTGGTTGATATGTTTGCAGTAGCTGCGGAAATTCGGAACAAATCCATCATAATCAGACTGCGGAGTAGCTCATAATTTTTAGTTTCCTTAAAGGTTTGATCATATTGGCTTTCAGGGATTTTGAATTACATTAATCTGTAGTTAAAACATACGCACTTGTGTTGAAAATATTCAAAATAATAACCATTCTTAAACACCATTCAAAGAGGAGATCAATCAACGATTGCTCAGGTGTATTCGCAATGATGCCGTGTTCTGTAACTGTACTCCTGGTGATATGTATCGCACTCGATCTTTCCATAATGGAAGCCACGGCGCAGCAGCCTGGACTCCGGCGCTACTACTCCCAGTACTACTCAAAGGAGCACTTGGAACGAAGCAGATACTTACACGCAGCACCCCGAAATTTCCATTTGTATCTTGCACCTTTCACTGGCTGTTTGATTCAACTCATAAACTGTCACGGCGTGGATGTAAGCCCTTTGCCTGAAACCCCATGGGTACTAACCCGAATAGATGTTTTACTGGACGTGTATCCCAACAGGGATGTTGAACACCATTTCCTCCCGTTTGAGGAAGTTGGCGACGGCGCCGTTACCGAATCGGATCGCTATCCTATTAAAAATAGGGTCATGAGGGTACGCCCTTGGATATGCGAGGCTCACATTTACATGTTTCCACCTTTGAAGGATGACGAAGTCATTGGCATTGGGAAATGGGAAATGCCAGAAAATCTGCATAATTACCATTTCTATCTCAGCAACTTTTTTATGCACGTGCTATTACATAGTAAGTTGAGTACAATGTTTTGGAATGTTCCGACGGAAACTTTAGCACCATTCGCAAAACTCGGTTCGAGTACAGTTTTTGCCACTCGATGGACCTATGACGTGCTATTGTCCATGTCAGATTTTCCAAACGTCGACGAGTGGATTCGAGGCCTTCACCTGTTTCGATCTATCCATGGTGCATGGCCAACTGGTCATTGGGAATTGTTTCACTGGAAGGTCAAGGGATCGGTCGTGCGCAGCGTTTCAACATTCTGCCGCCATTGTGATCCCTGTACTACATTAGTTGAGACGCCAGTTAAGCGTAAAGTTGCCAGAAACATCGAGACACTTCACGCATTCTTGTCTGAACTGAACGCAAATACTGACAACGTCATTTGGAAAGTTAGCAGTTTTTCACCCAGAGAAGCCCAAGGCCGATTTTTACATCCAGGCTCTGGTGATCTACAGAAGCTGTATCTTTTCATTCACAGGCCGTCCACAGATTTTCGTCGTGGATTAATAGACCAGTGGCTTTTGTACTACACCCTTGGAAATTCGTCATATCATTCCAGAGACAAGGGACATATATTTTGTATGGGACGCGAGAAGGAGTGTGGCTGCAGTGGGAATGCGGCATATTCAGAGTTGATGTACCCAGCAGCCCAGTTTATGTCCACCGCACCCAACATGCCACCCCAATTTCCCTTCTTTAGTAGCGATTTGGTGTTCGTTGCGTGTGGTGTCATGGACGGCCAGCTGCCATTTCAAGAACTACTCGGCACTTTTGATTTGTACAGTGTCATTGTAATCATTGCGTTTGTAGTTGTAGCATTGCCCGTAGTATTAGTCGTTTTGATTGCCATAGAATCCATGTGTACGCAAGCAAAACATGCGACAACGTCATTTTGCTTTACGTTAGAAAATTGTCCGAGATATATTCAAGCATCCTTTAAAAACTTGCTTGAGCAAGGCTTCGTTGAAGACAATGATGGGACTACTTTAAGTAATCATTTCAGTTTTCAAATTATTGTAGCCTCCATTCTGTTGCCAGCTGTTGTATTGAGCAACGCCTACAAAGGCGACAATATAACAACATTTGTGAGCCCAGCGCCTCCATCAACCTTCTCGACTATCAAGGAATTGGTGGATCGTTCCTATGACATTTACTCCACTATTCAAATACATCCGGCAAGATTCAGTTATCTTAAGAAGTGGCATTTACGGCAGATATTGCAAGATTGTGAGGATTGCTTGACTCCGAACGGTAGCCATTGTTATATGAAGCAGTTTGCTGGAGAATTGCGACCGTTGGTGATTATGTCTGAGCTGTATACCTTCTTTGGAGTCTACCAGTGGGACACGTATCTCAGGTAAAATCCAACACATTTCTGTCATTGTGGTTAGAAATATATGCATTGGTTTCTGATGTGATTTTTCTAAACTAAATAGTGGGGACAGGTCATGTGACCCGTTACAACACTTGACTGATTCAGAACGTTTCCTGACCAATCATTCCAAAATGATTCCGCCTAATCGGCCGTATAACATTTGGGCTGAATGGTTCCCAACCGGACTTCAACACTTTTTGAATTGTACAGAGTCGTCCGGGAAATTGGCAGTATTAAAGTCGAAGGACGAGGCGCTACTTTTTAAAGTGGGTTACAACAGAGGGTATAAAATGTTTCGCAAACGACTCTCGTTTGGGGAGGAGCGTCTGGCGACAAAGCTGAATGGATTTAGCTTTGTCGGGGCCGTTCCATTAAAAACTATCCGCAGGATGTACGGTTTGTATACATCCGGGATTCTGAATTGGCACGAGCAGTATTTTGAGCGGACGTACCGGGAAGTGGGAATGCTGGAAGACTTTCCTGAACCTCGAACATTTAATCCACCCAGCATGACGGGAAGCATTAAAGTCATATTTGTTGTTTTTCCGGGTGGCTTTCTAGCAGGTGTAGTTGCCTTGATGACGGAATGTATATTGCGAAAGTTTCAGCAGATTTTTGATGTGTATACCTGGAAAATGTTAATTACAAAATTGCTGCTTTTCGTTTACTCTGTTTGGCATTCAGGTAGAAAAATAATTTCACGATCGTGTGGCGCAACTAGGGACTTTATACAGGAAATGTCTGCTGATGATTATGTAAAGTAGTTTGAAGTGAGCGCAGCGTGTCAAGAATTAATTAATTTTATCAAACAATGTGCTTGATTGCAGATGAAGAATTTAGATGTAATGATTATGGTAATTTGTAAATGTGTTAAAATGTTCTCGTTCTTGATAGCCAACATTCCCGTTTTGTCCTGATTGTGAATTTGATGGGAATAACTTTGACTGTGTTGTCGCTCACATTCCGTCCCATGCTACACCAATTTAATGACAGAAAATCGAAATTAAAACTATAAATATTTCCAACCCCTAGATAAGCCGCAATTCGGGAAAGACAACCCGCCGAACCATTTATATATCCAGACATTGGTACGTCTCTGAAATAAAACATAAAAGTGTGTGCGCTATGTACCTTAACATTACTCATCAAGTGAGCCGAAAATTAGCACGAGCATCCACAATATTGATACATATTGTCAGGTTTGAGTGCTTTGAAGTTTTCAAAATCAATAGAAATACGTCCAATATGAACACATTTGGGCAAAATGCTTTGTTTAAATTGTATTACCGCTAAATTCAAATTTCTGTGCGGCCAAATATTAGATGACTTCGTGCGATGATTCCGGAGTAGGTATTTCCTACCGCACGATGTACACAAAAATTGTCAGTCAACAGTAGATATCTCGTGCCAAAGTGTTATGACATTTTTCTATCCCAATCGTCAACAGGATATAGATTTGATTACGCATTTTGATGGTGCCTCCCATAAATTGATTTTGGTGCTCCACTAGAACTTCCAACATAGTTAAGATCCTTAGCTTGACTATTAGATTTTCCGTCCTTATTCGAGAAGAAATTAAATTTAAGTAAGGTGGAAAGCTATTACTTGCACAAAAGAACATGTAGGTACACGTTACTTCAAATCATTGCTCATACCCAAGTACATTTGATGAAAGTATTCCTTTGTGCAATAAAATGCTTTGAAATCTATCATAAGCTATTATTTAATTTATTTTTACATGTCCTACATTTTACATTTAATTGGAAACATTAAAAGCTTTTATTCGTTTCAAGTATTCTATTAATATAAATGCTTATATAACTTCCTGGTTGCGTAGTAGCATAGAAAATGAAGACTAGGTGTACACGTGCCGAACTTTATTTCAATTTTTAATGTTGGTCGTTGCCAGTTCCTGTGAGCATCGCATTTTCCAATATTTTCCTCAACCAATCCCAGTCAACACGTAACAACCCAATTTCATTTGTTCCAAAAAGTCATTTCCCAGCTTCATAAAAAATGATTTGTTCACTATATTCAATTTGCGTTCGGTTGTTACATTCGGATTTTATTTCATGAAACCATAGTCAATTATGTTCTCGATATTGATTGGTTCTTGGGAGAGGAAGTATTTGCGATTGATCGTCTCTTTGTTTATTGCTACCTTAAGGAATCATTTACAATATGAATAATATAAATATACACAGAATATAAAAACGCAAATCATTGAGATTATTTCAGCAAATCTTCTCTTCCGCTGAAAATATAGAAAATGAGTTTTGGTCAAGCTTACATCAACGTCCAGCTAGTCCTTCAACGACACATTCAGTTGCCCCTACTCTACGACAAAGATTCAGCCAGAATCATCCCAAATGCGGAACTAGAATCTGAAAGATCTTGGGCATCGCGCTACTGGCGTATTCAAAAGCTATTATGTCACATCCTTGGTACAGCGCTCCCCCTCTTTCATTTGTACCATCTTTGGAGACATCAGAAAACTCCAAATCTCGAGGAGGTAGCGGGATACACAGCGTTATTGCTGTCATCGCTGCACTATTTTGTGTCCTGGTATACCGTCGATTTGGCACGAGGGAAAGGCAAATATTTCGCCGATATCACGTCGGAAATCTACTTACTCGGCGACGTAACCCATAAGAGCTGGACATGGCCTCTGACAAATCGCGTTCCAGGTTCACCTGAAATTATAGGATATGGAATATCACTTGGGTTCTTATTTGTGCCGTTCGTCGTCATGTCAATTCCATTCCTTAGAGACTTCGATCCTGGCAGTTTGATAATATACTACCTGTTTGCGGATGTACCTAACATGATGAGAATACTATTTTGCTCAGTGTTATATTTTGTGCTGATGACACATGCAGTTGTCGTCTGCTTGACGCAATTGCTCCTTATAATTACTTGTTGTTCGGTATTCGAAAGGTTGACGGCCCTAAACACACAACTGAGCATAAATAATGAACAGTTCCAAGAAAATCCAAGGAACAGAATTTCTAATTTCATCAACAGAATTCAGCACTTCAGAATTAAGAAGAGAAAACTGAAGTTTCTTATTTCTGACTTGCGTAAGAAAAATTCGAAAGTTGTACCAGCCCATACAGTTATCCAATTACCGCAGCTCAACATAATCGATAATTTCAGGGAGCGGCTCGTGCTGCATAACAAATTGTACATTCTGATATCCGCGTCTAATTCCAATGTAGCATTATTTATTCCGACAATGACGGCAGTAGGAATGGCCTTGGTAGTAGTGGGAGCGTGCGGAGTTATTCGAATGTACAACAAATTAGAATTCATGTACTATTTAACATGTTGGAGTTCAATGTTGATTGTGTTAGGTCTAATCATTTTCTTTTGTCATCATGCGTCAATGCCTGCAATGAACACAAGCAGATTAATACACTACTGGAGAAGTTGTCCGGAAATCATGTTAAACGGCGTTGAAAGAAGGCAAGTGAGATCCATGAGAAAATTTGGATTCATGTTGGGACCATTCTTTTCTGCCAAGAAGTCAACGGCACTTGATATTCTTGGGACGATACAGGACTGCATCGTGAACGTGTTAGTGATATAGTTGAAATGTGAATCAAGTCCTGGCAATACACTAGATAATTTGGTAATAAAATATGATTAGGTAGACGATGACTTGTATCTGATCACGACACACATCCACAAGAAACGAATGGACCCTTGGGGCATTGGAGGAATAAAATTACAAATCAGGAAAGAAGTATAGGTCGGGGTCGTACCAATATCCACGTGTGCATGGACGCCCCCTCAATCAACTAAATAGTTTGTCGGTTAAGTCATTTAATTGGCCAAAGGTCACTAGTTGAACCTTTACTTACTTTGGAATATAGTTAGCACATGTATCCTCTTGTTTCGTGGCAAAAATGTATACACCTCAAATATTAATTACACAGAAATGGAGCGACTCGATTGTCGATACGCCAACATACAGAGGCTGGACCAAAGTTATAAACTCAAGACAATGGCAAAAAATTATATAGTTAGAAATTTGTTTCTAAAGAATAGTGCATACTATCTGATAGCGCTATTTTTAAACTACAGTTAAAACCCTTGCTTCGACTATACATCAGTTTAACAGCTATTGAGGGTCTTATTTAAATTAGCCCATCACTAAAGCCTTTCCAAAGAGGGCCAAAAATGCTCATACTTTTATTAAAAAACGTTTGTTTAAAAATAAGTGATGCAAATGAAATCAAGGGTGTTGATGCTATATGATTTCACGGGAGTCTCCAAATGCGGAGTGACTTTTGTACCATCGTTTTTGGTCACCTACTTTAGGTACTTCTTGTTTTTCGAAAGTGGAACTTCCGGTTATGGATATGCAAGGACATTAAAGTGTATGTTGAGCAATGGTGTCGATTTTAAAGGCCCAGATCTTCGTGGATCACTCTAGGAACAATCGTACTTGATATTAGAACCCCTTTTGAGTCTATGTTTGAGCAGTTGGCCCATCATTGGCGTGTCTGCCATTACGCATCCTAATTAACCTATGATATCCGGTTTGGAGTTTCGGGTCGTCTTGGCGGAGTATACATTCGCTGAGTCATGGAATGTGGTTCTTTTGTTTTGGCTACAATCGCGTGGTCCCTTGTGGTCAGCGAAGGCTATAGTCCCTGATTTCAAACTGTTTTGAAATCGAAATTTTGAGGCGACCTTGTTCGGAAACGTGTTTAGCAGACAATTCCACTTGAATAGCAAATTTCATGGGAATTATGTAATGTACAGACCTGTTATTCTGCATAACTAAAGTCAAGTGTCAGGCAAATAAGTGTGTAAAATATAAAAGCGAACGACATAATGGCTTGTCGTGGAGAAGCCCGTGAAATTGAGTTTATAACCTTGGTCCACTCTCTGTATATATGAAAATCGGTACACGTGTAACTATCAGCCTATAAGTATTTTTCAGCATACGCCCTTACGTTGTAATGGTTTGCTGTATGGCAATATAAATCTATGTATTTTAATACATTTTGCAACGCAGTGCGCATCGACATGCGTACTCTACAACGGCTTATGGTTTTGCATGTTGATTCTGTTCGTACATACATACTGCAAACTTTAGAATAATTTTATTATAACATGAGCTTAAACAATAAAATATAATGAATCAAAATTGGTAATAATCACAACTGTTCAAAGTCAAATAATATGTCAAATATAATCACCAGTTTTAACTAGGACGGGTGTAAACCCGAATTAAAAAACTACCGGAAACGTGTGGTGTGTGAAATTGAGAAATTTGTCACCGCATTCACGTTCCTAAACACTTCTCTTGAATTTTTCGATGAATTTCCGAAACAATGTATTTTGACCCTTTCGTGACCCTGTGACCCCTAAGGGTTATGGAGCCACCACTTTGACAGTTGGCCGAATTGACCCATGGTGTCATGACAAAAAATGATTGGCTTAAAATTCACTATCAGATAAGCCAATAAAAAATTTTGCCCATAAAGAAGTATAGGGGACCATACCCCCCACCACCCCCTTGGGGGTAGGGCCCTGAGGCTCAAAATCAATAGCGAACTTACTTTTGCCCCAAGGTACCTCCATGCAAAATTTGGACCGAATCGGTCAACGTGGAGAGGAGTAATCGTGTTCACAGACACACAGACATACGGACACACGGATACACAGACACACAGACAAACAACTTAATCGCATTAACTACCTTTCAAGCATTACATGCTTCCGGTAGTTAATAAGCGATGCGGATCTGCCATTAGAAATTCGACGAGCATTTCGTACTGCTTTACGAGTCATTTGTCTGTAGGCCGTTCTGTGGCGTTACTGAAATGTTTAATATGGTCCATTTTAAGTCATGGAACCGCCTAACGTCAACCTTAACTGAGTAATGGTATATATTGACATTTTCGCAACGTCAGAACATTTAAATTGATTTTTTACAAGTACTACCATTATATTTATGTCCAAAAGCATTTACGAAGGAGGACGGTTGCTTGTTTATTTTAAGCCTTCATCCCATGCCACGTGATAGTTTGTAAAAATTCCATGAAAATATTCAACACAAGTTCAGTCTTAAGTACAATTATATACATCACAGAATGGAATGAATATATTCATCAGCTTTCCCAAATACAATTGAATCAGATAGTGCAGCTGGTAAGGTCACACCTTTGTTATCTCTAGAGTGGGAGATTTGTAAATTCTACAACAATTTTCGATCGGAAATTCCGGCAGCATGCATCGCATCAAATCACATCCCTTCTGAGTTGCTGTAAAAACGACGCGCGAGATAGTTTAAACCATCACGCCCGTTATTTCGTGATCTGTCTACAACTTCGTTGAGCATCAATGAAAATCATGGACAGAGTTCGGATAGGGTTACCTATTATATTTAGTTTAAAATTGTCTATTCATCGACAAGTGTGGCTACTCAATGCATTTCATAAGAAGTTTAATCCGTTCCTGCGCAGTGCAGACGGAAATCAGATAATTCGCATTTCTGAACAGAAATCTGTCCTAAACGCTCTAATAGTTGCCATTGGAATTTCCTTGATTGTCCGAACGGCTCAGATAATATCTTACCTAATCACATTGTTTCAAAGTTACTCAAAGATTACTGGGGACGAGATAATTGAATTTACATTTCTTGTGACTCTGGCTTTCTCGGACGCCCTAATATTAAATTTCGCTCGTCAAGCAAACCAATGTATTTCAATTCTACTGAACGTACTCGCTCAAGACAAACGAGTTCAAAATTCATATGTATTGAGATTCCTAATGTTTTTCGAACCATTAGTTTCCAGTGGCACTTCGGTTTCATTGATTTTGATGTCATTATTAAAAACGTAAGCCAATATCAAAACATTTCATATGCAGGCTCTTGGACAACTTCAATTGTTATGTGCATTTGTAAAACTTTTATTTCCCTCGTATTCGATATATGGAATTATTCGCTTGTTCAGCTAATGTGCGGGATTGCGCTTGTTAATGGGATGTTCTCTAGCTACATAGCTTTAAATGTTATCGCCAGAGATTTATTATATGACGCTGCAAACATCAGGTGTTATTCAAGTTTCAATTCGCAGGACAATCGTATTCAAATTTCAAAATGTAAACGTCTCCAAGTTTTAACAGCAACAGTAAACGAGTGTTATCAGAGACATTTTGCACCGCTTTACAAGTTTGCGATAATTAGCTGTAGCATCGCACTTGGGACGGTCGTATTTGATGATGAGCTTCGTTCAAGGACATCCACTGGAATGTTTGCCGCAACGGCCTTCATATTAGCTTGCATGTATATTTTAATGGCATTTGGATACTATTTTCCTGGACAAGTTAACATCGTCAGCAAACAGATTCTGAAGCAATGGGATCAAGTAATGGGACGATGCGTGCAAGGTGAATTTAGAACTGGTTCCAGGTCTGAAATGGTAGCAATGGTGAGATCGTGCAGGGAGCTCAGAATTTCAATCGGATCATCAAACTTTTATGAGAGCGACACAGCCTTACATATTGTCGACTGTCTGGTTCGACAAACCATCAGTTCTGTGATAGTTTTCTAATCTGCACGCATTTAATGAACTTTCAAATCCTGCCGCATAAAACAAAGATCGTTTTTTGAAGTGAATTAATTTTTGGCATCTCAATAAATTGTCAGCCTTATTTAAATGTGAGCGCAAGTGAAGTCTGACTGCCGTATTCAGTTATGTGAAAACGGCTCAATATAACCTTGATAATATCAAATCTTGCGTATGACACGTGGGCTACGTGGATGCTGTATGGAGTGAACAAATTTGTAAATTGTACAGAGTTGTCAGGTAAAATAGAACTTTTGAATTCGAATGACGAAGCCCTCAGTTTGAAATTGTTTTACAACATAAAATACATGTTCCGGAAACGACTCTAATGTGGTAACGAGCGTCTAGCGAGCACGCTTAACGGATTTAGTTTATTCGGGTCCGTACCTATGAATATAATTCAAAGGATGCATGTACTGTTTACTTCAGGAATTATCAATGGGCACGAGCTTTACTATGAGCGACTTTATCAAGACATTGGAATGCTACAATACTTTCCAGAATCCCCCAAACGGTTAGTCCGCCCAGTATGGCGGACAGCATAAAAGTAATGTCTGTAATTTTTCCGGGTTTTCTTGCAGCTGGGAAGCCATTCTAATCGAATTTATTGTGCGACCGTGCCAGCAGTTTTTTTCAAGCGAATATCATATCGGGAGAATATAGTTGACGACTCCGTGTTCTTCGACCGATTGTGTTACTACAAGAAGTCTCTAGAGATTGGTGGAGCGGAAGGGTCAAACAACATTTTTGGCATCTTGTAATGTATTCCAGTAATTGTCATTGACGTTGGCAATTTAAGTAACAACACCCAATTTAATTATTAAAAATATTTAATGATGTTGCGTGTGATTAGAACTCACAATTATATTTGTTTCCATAAACATCATGTAGTAAGAATTAGTAAAGTTTGTTCTGATTCTACTGCCGTTTAGGTGGCTGTTATGTTATGATATGATATGATATGTTATGATTAATGCTTCCTAGATGACTAATTTGGAATTATTACCTACAAACCGTTAGTATCTTGTAGGATTCTTGCATATCTAAACTTTCTAAAAAATAAGTTTTGTCTTTTTTGTTGAACGAGTTTAATTACAGTAATATAATTATGAATTAATGCTTTTATAGTACTTAAGTGTAAATAATAACAAAACAAACCACATCATAACAACATTATGTATAGGTTACTTTAATATATAATTTATTCATTTGAGATATTGCGTGTTTAATGTTGTATACTATAAGAAATTACGTGTGCATATTTTGAGTTGATATCAATATCACGTTTTGTAATGAAGTTTCAAACATAATCAATGATCATGAATATTATGATACAATAAGTTATCGTATGGTAATAATCGTTTCACGATGTGGACACGCCGCATCACTAGCTTGGATATATTCAATTGTACTTGATATTGTGTAATTATCGGAGAAGTGGAAAATTTAAGTAAGGCGGATAGCTATTATTTGCACAACATTGGTACAAACACACCAAGGTATACACTACCTCCAATGATTGCTCAAGCACGTGTGGATATGTTGAAAAAAAATCCTTTTGGCCAACAAGCTCTGAAATCTTTTATATGCTTTTATTTTAATTTACAATTACATACCCTATATACGTATATATTGCAAACTGTAAAAGCTTTTATCAATTTCAAGTATTCCATTAATATATAACGCTTATATAATTCCCTGGTTGCGTTGAAGCATTGAACATGAGTATTTTATTTGACACGTTCAGAAGAATATTTTAAACTATCAATATTGATTACTTCAAGATCCTGTGAGCATTTATATTTCTACATTGTTACCTACGCAGTGGCTATTTTGGCATGTATTTACTCCACAACGGCTTAAGAGTTTGCATGTTGATTCTGTTAGTACGAATATAATGTAAATCTGAAAATCATTTTATTATACCATCAGATTTAACATTACAAAAAAATGAATCAAAATTCGTAACAACCAGCATTGTACGAAATTATATGACATGCCAAATATAGCCACCAGTTTTAAAAACCGAAGCAGTCATTTCAATAGAAATTCAACAACCATTGCTTACTGCGTTACAAGTCGTTAAATTGCATATGTATAAATGCCGTATATTTACTGTGCTGAAATGTACAGAATGGTGAGGTCGGTCTACTTTAAAGCACGGAACCGACTAACTTCATTTTGGTCTGAATTGCTTTGTACCCATTGAAGCTTATACATATCAAAATATGATAAGCAATAATGCACTATCCTTGAAGGTGTACTGATGACTAATCAATTGAAATTAAACTGAAAGTATGGTCATATAGTTTTAACTGAAAAAAATAAAGTTGATTCAATGGTAATGCAAATTACTTGGAACTTTGTTCATTTTATGAATATCATTGACCACATGATCAAAGTTTGAACTCAAGGGATTAATAGTTTCTGATATAAATACTGCAAAGATAAAGTTCATTTTCGCAGTATTGATGTTGCTTTTGATCAACATTAATAAGTAATCATTTTAAGTTATTTTCAACAGCAAATACTATCAAGATCAACTTGATAATTTTTAATGACGATGTAAATTGCAGGGATTTTGGGGGAGGATATTTTTCTATTATTTTTCTCTGAAACTAATCTCATATATATTGGATTATTAAAAAAATATGTCGATGTTGTGATCATACATAACCTTTGTGTGAGTTTTACAACCCACCAATCACAATCAGAATACAAAATGATTCATTCCTTGAATACAGGTCCGATTACACGATATCGGTTGGTTAGGAAAGAAACTCGACTTTTGTATAATATCGCAAGTAGGAAGCATTTTACATCGGGATTATTGTGAGTGTTTAGCAAAGAGGGCGTACATTTATATTATTCCTCACCATGAAATAACATGAATGTTACTCCAAGAATAATGACCTTATGAGGATGCATACACTGAATACCAACAGCTTTAAATTTTTCATCACATGTTTAATTCTTTAATCCATTGGTCGCAGCTTAAGTGATTGTTTGTGTCAAAACAACATTATGCAGCAATAAATCCATTTGCGTAATACAGTTGCTATTATTGTTTGTCCATTTGTTGTTGTTTCCACAGGATGCTTCCAAACAAGTATCATATACTAATTAATCATCCCAGGGAAAATACACCGTTATGGAATTTTTTGAATTAATTCCCAACGAGGAAAAACGGGCCAAAATTGTTAATCGTCGAGTTCATGTTTTTCAAGGATTGTATGTCAAGTTATATGTTCAGGTAATATGCTGCTTTGCATGGAAATTTAAAAAAATGTATGATTCGTCTTGATAAGTATCCATGACTATATAATGATGCAACTAATTTGCACTTTTCATTAGTTGTGAAACTGCTGTGCACCTTATTGCCGTGAAAACATTTACCGCGTCATCATAATATTCAATACGAACGACTTTCGTTGAGACATTTCGGTATTCACCATTGGATACAGCGCCATTTGAAAGGTAAGCCCTTTGTACTTTTTTACTAATTGGGTATATTTAAAAAGGCACGGGCAATAAAAAAGGTCATCCAATACCGATTATAATTTTGGCATATCTAAATGCTGAAAGGCTCATGGCATACTGTTTTTTCATCCGCTCAAGCCTCTAAGTGAAAAATTCATTGCTGCAATAGTATTTGTTATTGACGGCTTCATAAACTCTAGCATTTACGACGTCACGCATTAGGTTAAATGACTTTTTAAAACAAATTCCAAAGGCACATGCTCACATGGATTCTGTCAGTATTGACTCAACCGTCTATCACAATCAGTTTTCCAATGTTTTGTAAGCCTGTATTTTTATTATAAATACGTCACACTTTTGATGGTTATTTATCATCAAACATTTCCATGAAAAACATACTTACTTTCAATAACTGACTATTCTATTTGAATGATAAATTAATGTAGTATTTCAGGAAAAATTATATTTCCGTTCACAAGTAAGATTTTTTTAATTCTTGGGAACCAGAATCATTTACAAAAGCATAAATAAGAGATTACAAATTAGTTATGTAATATTTTGCTTGCAATCAAATTTATTCGTTTATCGTAAATTGATAAACTTTTGCAGTGCCTTAATTACACTAATGGATACCCAAATGCATTTCTAGCATAACAGAAGGAGAAACTGATGCTATTGTGATTTCGATTCCTTTTCCACCAATTCAGCAACGAGCTAAATTCTGAGCGGAAAATATAATTAAGTTATGTCAAATTCTATCATTTAACGTTACACGGTGGTTAAACTTTCAACTAAATTTAAGAGTATAGATCATCATTCTAGCAGTTAAATGTAGAAACTTATCATAGATGGTTAGCGGCTTTGAGCAATTTTAAACTTTGATTAGTAATGCATTGCGTATTAAAATCCTAAAATGGATCAAATAAACTCTAAACTGATTTTTAACGTGCTGCAAATTACAAGTGCATTTCCACGCTATCCGTCAGAATATTTTGAGGCATATTCTACTTATTACCGCAAGCACTGTATATTAAAGAAATTCTCAGGGGTTACAATGAATATTTACGAATGACAATGTGAAAATTGTACATAAATAATTATAAAATTTATTCATATGGTTAAAAATTGCTAAATGAAAATACCAATAAATAGATATTCAGTTTGCCGACCAGATTAGTTAGGTTTATTGATGTCAAATTTACCATGTGTGAGGTATTGTAAACACCAAAATCTATCGGTGAATGAAGTGACTGTTGTTGGCGTGTGTACATCAGACGACAATCTTTTGGTATTGTAGTTATTGAAGCCAAGAATATATGTGCACATCGAATGTACACCTCAATAAGTGTTACCTTTCCATTTAGCGATTTCTCATGTTTACGCAGTTCGCAAATTATTGTCAATTTAATAAGAACATGCAACAAATATTAATGTTAAAATAATTTGAGTTATCGGACACTGCTCTTCAGTATTAAAGATCAAGATTAAAAGCATTTCTACTGGCGTCTGTACTATCATATAAAATATGTAATGCATTCAATAATAATTGACGACGTTGAAATATGCACATGATTATACTCCGACCACTAGTACACTTGTTTTGTTATGGGGCACTACATTACTTGCGCCAGAAATGGAGCTAATTCGCTGCCAAAAATTTACATTCGCCCAAAGATTGTGCTCGTCGTCACATAAATGTAATTATACCATTCTATTGGTTTAATTGCATTTCATTGATTGCTTCCGCCCTCGGTATCAGTACGACTCACAAAATGCAATTTCAGTTAGAATGAGATTCAGACAATGCTACGCAATGCAGCAAAGAAATAATATATCTGATATGAGTACTAGGTAACCATACATAATTATTTGGATGAAATCGAGTTGAGCACCGTATGTGATGGCAAGCATAGAATATCACATGGTAATCTCGCCAAAGCAAGGTAAATGATAAGTATCAAGTAAAGCATATGCTGTTACTCCGTTGGAATATTGGTAATTACTGGCTGAATGTGTACTTAATTTTATTATCTTCAGATCAAGCAACTGAGCACCTCAAAATACATTTAATACCTGCCACATCTATGCTCGGTATCTAAATTAACAGCAGATAACATTTTTGGTGAAGATTACGCGCTCACCTAATCTACTACTACGCGATCTTAGTGACGTGAAAAGATTAAAGCATAATTACGAAAAGTGTTCTGATATTACTCAACTAAAACTGTCAAGCTTCAAGTTCGCAATGGGAAAATTATGTCATAAACATAATTACATCGTTGCTGCATCATATCCCCTCATTCTGGAACTAGCACACACAGCGTTTATGAACGCGTGTACTTCACTCATTTAAGTCCTTAGACCAATGAGCCATTCGAAGACTACCAAATATATTTTTCATCCATGAAATGCCCCGTAAAATTACACGGCCTTACATTTTTACAAAAAAATTAAAACATCAGAAGCTTCTTTTTGATATTTCGAGCTTGTCATGAATATCCGTCGCTACTTTATTTTTATTAACTGGTTCGTTGAACAAATTTTGTACAAATGGACAAATTCATCAGTTTTATGTTAGCGTTTTCCTTGACGTGAAAGTCATTTGATTGATGTTAGCCGAATAGAAACCATTTATCCAACGGTAAAATTTGCTACTACTAGTAATCCTGTTATTAATAAGGACCTTGATTCAATTTAGCAATATTTAGTTGTCCAAACTTCTGATTGAAAAGTATTTCAACAAATTAAAGACAGTCGCCGCAGCACTTTCTTTGGCTGTTGTCAGCCGTGGAATGAAATGTTAGTTAACTGGTTATAATTGTGTGCTGTAATAAGTCAATGGCAAAACTTTTCTTGCATTTCCTTTTCAATGGCATTTAATTTGATATGAATATTCATCTTCTCAACTCTGTTTAGTTGTCGTGGTACATTAATATAACCTTAATCTCAGAATTTCGTTACCTCAGAATGTATGAGAAGAAATGTACTCTATAAATATCCGATGTGAAATGCATGGGTAATTCGTCTGCTATTCAATGTACATCTTTATGAAGATACCTGATTCTCACGGCAAGTACTCTGATAGTGAGAGTAGTTTGCTGCGGTCATTGAACGAGAACAACAATAGTATCAAATCAAACATATAAAGCATATTGAAACTAATGACGTATTGATATAACATATATCATTAATTATACTGAAGAATATGCAATTATAAAACTGGCACGACAAGAACCGACACATTGTTTAGAGACAACAAATATCGTAAATCTAGCATTGACTGCATGATGTGGAATTAGCCATTCTCTTGTAATAAAAACACGAGATCTGTTAAAGCATTGCGTTCAATTTTTTAATGTACATTGAATTTGCCATCTGCAATTCGTATTATGATAGAAATGCTGACAAAAACCAGCTAAAACCGTCATCATATTTTTGTTCAGTCACAAATTATAATTTAATGGATACATTTCATACGGTGCAATTGCATAATTTTGATTGCAATATCACGGTGCCTTCACGTCGGTGAACTGTTGTATAATCGTATGACTGACGAAAAAAGGGCTGAATGTACATCATGGTCAATACAATTTAAAACTGATATTCCTTTATGTTTCTCCTATATATGAAAAATAGCAGTCTGCATATTTATGAATCAATAACGTGGCGTTCAGGAATTACATTACTCATAATATAACATTCACACTACTGCGTCATAGCAATTCTCTGCCACATGCCTAAAGATAAAGCCTGGGCGTACAATAATACACAATACTTCATTCTTTGGTCTTTCTGGCAGAAAAATTAATTTAAATCCGTCGACACAAGGACTCCATGCATTGGAAGAGTTACGTCAATATACATTCCCATATCTTAACATTTCGGTACACTTTGGCATTATGGGTTAGTTAAATCCTAAGTAATCAGGATACTCTGTAAAATAAGTAACTAGTTTATTATTTGACCTTGTCTATAGATGCATTCTAGTGTATTTCCTACCAGCAAAAAGACAATACCGCGTCTAGGTTACTACAAACTTGCGAAACTAGTCTCGAACTGATTTACACACCGTTCCATGGAATTGCACAAATGGGAAGTGAATCCGAAAAAATTGGGAATCGACAAATGCAAGTTATTTAAAAAAAATCATATGCATGGGATATCATTCACATCCTATTGGTCGTCCAGTTAACCCCTAAGGGTCGGAATGTTTAGTTGATAGTTCCATATTGACGCATATAGCTTCCATAATATCTATTCAATATTTGCCTGAAATATTATGGATATAGTCAGTTATACGCCACAAATAAGCATTACGCATAAAATTTATTCGACCATAGCGACGAAAGTAACTTGGGTGGTTTGCGCTTATCTATTTTTAGCAACAATTATTGAAGCGTGCCAAATGTTTACAGGATGGACACTACGACAATCACAAGAGCTGCCCTCGGGAGCACCGCGTCTTTAGGAGACTTGTTCGATGCCCGCAGGGACGACTTTTGCGGAATATCCATTTTCAAAAAATCAATTCCCAACAGCGCTCGAACTCTGGTAGACACCCATTTTTCCGAAGTCCACCTGGTCCACTCTGATGACTTCAGTGAGAAAGTGAGCAAGCTGAATGTGAGCGCTGAGCTGCAAGTCTCAGTGCTTGCCGGACTATTCAAACTGGAGGGTTCCGGTAAATACCTGGATGACCAAAAAAAATCTGCCCGTACGGTCAAGAGTTCCCTGATTTACAACATAAAGACAAACCAAGAGTCCGTCAACATTTATCACGAGGACCTACGAGATGCGTTTGCCATAGACGCCATCGAAAGTGGCATAGCAACCCATGTGGTTACAGGAATATCCTGGGGCGCCAACTCTATCGTATCCTGTAACTATGAAAACCGGGAAAACAGGGACGTCAGGGAAATAGCCGGCAGCCTCTCTGCACAACTGAAAAAAGTTGACTTGTCAATATCCGGTAGGGTGGACGTCGAGTTTAATGACGCCGACAAATCGAATGGAATTCATTTTGACGTTCGCATGTTTGGAGACATCGTTCCAAACAACCAGCAGTTACCAACAACTTTTGAAGGAGCACTCGAATTGATGAAGCAGTTACCAGCGCTTGTTGCCACAAGCAACGACGGAAAAGGAAAACCATTGAGCTACAGACTCGTTCCCATCTCCCTTCTCAAAAAATATCTAAACTTTGCCATACAAGCTGGAGCTACCTTGGTCGCACTGGAGGAGGCCAGCCTGGTTCGCGTGGTGCAGCTCTTTGGTCAAATGTCCAAGGCGCAACAACAGCTCAACGACTTTTACCAGGACTGCGTTGACTTCAAATATTGCGTTCAAAAAGATGACCTCACTAAACTGTCCAACATCAAAGATGAAATGTCCATTCAAGAAAGTCGTTTTAAGTCAGAATTGTCCACGGTCTTAACGAATATTCGGTCCGGCAATTTTGATGCGTCAAAACTGGAGGACCTTATTGCTGCCTTTCACAGTAGCGCCGTGTCACCCAACAAGGTTTCATCAACACTCGCTACATGGGGCGATGTCGTCGAGAGAATCAACTTTGCCCGGTCGCTTTCTAAAAGCGGTGCGACGTTCATTGGCTACGGAACATCGCTGGACGAAGAATTACTGAAGGACTACGAATCCAAGTCGTATGTCCTTTACTTCACCCAAGCAGCAAAGAAGGATGATCCGGAGAGATGGGGCGGAAACCGACAACTGTTTTACAAGGAGCTGAAGCAGCGAAAGGACCCGAACGAGTCCCGAACATTTTACGTAGTCGATTGTGACATCAACCCACACTTATCAGTCGAAGGGGTCAGCAGCTGCGTGCAGGTCATGCAGAAAGGCATTGTTGAGGTTCCGGACCTGCTGATCGAACAAAAGAAGTATTTCAAATCCGCGTTTGCACAAACTACCCTGGCACCGAAACGGGTTTTGCGGAAGCCAAGTAATCGGGTTCCGTTCATCACCACTTGTGCCGGTTCCAACTGCAACAGATCAGATCTGTACGAGTGGATGTGTACAAAGTGTACCGACAAATTTGAGTACGGCTTTGACGACCTGGTATACTGCAGCTGTGGGAAAGCTCCTGCCTCAACCTTGGAGTTTCGATGCAGTGACCCTAAACATGGACCCGTTTTTGAAGCACATGATCAAGAACACTTTGGGGAGATTCTGTCAACAATTGGAACATTCACAGCCGCCAATATTCTGGTGCTTGGTGAGACGCATCAGGAGAGGTTCACTTGGCTAACCGGTGCTGCTACCGTCCTCCAAAATGGGTCGTTGGAGCAGGCCAGAAACAATATGACGAGACTTCGACTTACAACATTTGACAAGAATCCTGATGCATTCATCGAAAGTCGTGACGGCTCGCTCTCAATTCCTCTCACAATTGACACCCAAACAATTGGAAATGTCACGGTTAGATTCATCGATTCCCGCATGTTGAGCGAAGTAGATGTACCACAAGAATTGAGCGCATTAATTCCAGCAACTTTAAACGCTCTCTCGCCCCTTGAAAATATTCACGGGATTTGCATTTTGCTCGACATGACCAATCCGAGATTTGACAACGTCTTATCTTCATATCTAAAAACGATTGCGGCCATATTTGGGGAGCCGGCATGTGACAACATTTTATTTTGCTTCCCCTACACCAAAGGAAAAAATTCCAGCCTAGACCAGAAAATGCTTAGATTGAAGAGATTTGCCAAAGAAAATCCAACCCAAATGGTTCCGGTCAACCAGAATAAAATCTTTTCGTACGACGACGAGCTGTTCCAGTTACTTTCGTCCAAAAATGAACCTGGTGACACTCAACAGGACACCGTTGACCAAACTGCAGTAACTTCTTCCGGTTGCAAGAAGAGCGCCAGAAAAGCAAAGGCTTTGCTCAAACGCATTCGAGAACTATCACCAATTCCAATACGGAAACCACCACCATCAATCTTCGATGAACTTCTCGTCATTTGTGCCAACTTCACCGAGATCAAGTCACGGATGGAGGCCAACCGATCAGTGCTGCAGACCGATGTACACAACATTGAAAAAACTAAGGGTTTTGATAAACGGGCGTCGGGTATTTCGTCCGGAGAAAAGACAGTTCTTCAGCAAGCACTGGATGAAATGCATCTTTCCAAAACCAGGCAAATTGAAGAGTACAAGACCGAGTTGGAGACATTGGCTGCAGCATGTGGTCCCATTGTGCAATTTCTTTTGAAGAATAAAGACCACCCTTTCGACGATTCTGCTAAAGATTGCTTCACCAACTTCATGTCGGAGAACCCAAGTAATGGCAGTGGTGTAATGGTTGAGGTTGCCGAAGCTGAGGCCGTGCGTATAATTGCGGAGCTGAAAGGTCTTGAACACTTTGGCAAATTACTAAGCCTTGCTCTCAACGGACCACTGCCAAAAATGGCAAATAAATCATTTCTGGATTTCACAGTATACTTCGGAATTCCAAAGCAATATTTTACAGTAAACTTTTACATCTATTTAAATATCAATGTTTTTAATGTCACTTAGCGCCAGAAGAATGATGAGAGGATAAAATGGATTCAGGTACAGGGAAGAATCAAAGTAGAGCAAAATTTTGTCGCTGGTGGAATGGTACATGGTAAGCCAAGTTACGTGGCCAGAGGTACTATTGATGGAAACGGCAGTGTCGTTCCAGGGAAAATGCTTACAGATGGGCAGAGCGGGGGCAGCGTTGCTATGGCATACGGCGGCAAGGAAGTATGGAAAACGAGTTACGAGGTACCGGGAATTTTGTCTGTCTTAAACATGTTGTTAAGCATATGTCTTCGGGATCATATAAACATGAACTTCTTGAAATGCATTTTGTCATTTAATTTACTTCCGCAGGTTCTAACTTGCCCGAGTGGAACAGTTAAATGGATTCAGACATCATCCCAGAATAGCATCCCGGACAATGCCGTCGTCGGCGGCAAGTTTAAAGTGAGCGGGCGTGATATATATATTGGAAGGGCGACCGTCTCCAACGAGCTTACAATTGGAAGAGTGGATGTGCAGTCCAAAATTTGCTATTTGTCACATGGTAATGAGTACATGTTGCCAAATTACTTGCATCGGTATTAACAATTTTTTTTTATTATACTATCTCGTAAATCAATTTGTCGTTTTAGGTGGAAAAGAACATCCCTACCATTCCTACGAGATACTTGTCATTAACAAATGATGGAAGTCTTGACGGTTCTCCGTGTTACTAAATAAACTTTAATGTTCTATTCAATGGCCTATGAGGATACCATTTATATTTATAATGTTATATTTGTGCGCCTAATTTCTTTACGACTTCATATTGTATATAGGGTTCTTTAAATTCTTTACCTGTTCTTTAATCAACTACAATGCCATAGGTTGTACCTTATTCGTTAATATACAAATAAAACCCAATTCAAATGTATGTATACAAATAATTAATTACATAATTGCTACATGCATTTAACATTATCCATTCATCAAATGCCATGTTGTACTGTAAAATTTGAATAATTTAATTCAATTGCATTGATTGGTAGCTATTACTCGGTGACTGCCAGAGAACAATATTTCCTTGAATTCACTTCATACAATAATTTTCGGTGGCTGACCCGATATGTAACGCAGCAATTTCAACAGTTTGCATATAGACATGTGCAATATGCGGCACAACACATGTGTCTGGTATAGACGGATATAACAGCTGGAAAGGAAGACGTTTTAAATTTTCAATTAAAACAATGTTATACTCAACTGTATCAATGCTGTCAACAAAATTGCTGCCAGAATATCCAAATAATCGTTCAGAGATACAACAAACCATGGTGCATAAAGTAAATTGAATAGACCTGTGCATCCTTTATTTTCCAGTCTTTAAAACGGAATATCCGCAACGGTTCTTAGGACTTGGCAACGTTTTACTAAAATCCAGCAGAATGATTATGTACTTTGCCCATGTCAATTCATTTCACATGGAGATAACTGTTAATACAAATTAGTAATTAACGACAAGTAAGTTTTTGGTAGATGAGAGATAATGTGCATAGCGTATTGGAAATGTATTTTAGCCCGAAATCAATTTCTTATTTAACCAGACGACTGTTCCAATGAGGTTATATAAACGGTGTTGCATTCTGCTTTACTAATTGTTTGACATATAATTGATTTATCATAATTTTCCGGGAGCTATATTCTTACACTGTTTAACCAAAGGACAAATAAACGATTCAATGGGTGATGGAACGATTTTAGTGTTATCGCCAGGATTTCCAATTAGTAAGCAAAAATAAATAACTAGACTGCTTGATGCACTGATTGTGGAAACAATGGTCAAGAACGGAAACTATAAAACCAATTATGAAATCAGAATAAAAATGTTCCGCCATTTTACACATAAAACGTTAAACAAGACGAAGCATACACTAGATGCAGTACAGAGGTTTGAATGCGTTGTAATTTCAAGTATGTTGAACGTCAATCAAATAGAGTTCTACAATTTCGTGAGCATATTTTATTTTTCATTTCATTACGTACTCAACCCGAATCGAACTATGTTTTTACGATGAGGATGTCAATACAACCTTACCTTTTTTATCTCATATTTGGTAACAATTGTTGCCGAGTTGAGCATGGTGGGGATATGTAATTTTTATTTGAGTGACTGACATACAACATTCCGAGTTAATTAATCTTTTGATAAAGTCAAAAAATATAATTTAGTTCAAATGTGTGGGATTCCACTGCTCCGCATTTTTACAAGCTGTTGGATGTTTTCTAGAACTACAAACAAAAGTCGATTAAACATGAACATGGTTTAATTTGTTCATATTGCCGATATCGTCTATGTTTATTTCGAGCAGAGATCTACATATTACTATTGCATAGGAACATTACGTAATTAAAGCCGGAAAACTAAATCAAACCTCATCATCTAACCTTTTCAGTTTAATTATACTTAGCAATTGTACGTCGACCCCATATCAATGAACAAAATCCGTTTGTACTATTTTAAGTTTCTACCTTATATCCTGGTCCTGGTTCTGCTAGCGCATTACTTACTGATGTCAGTCCTCTGCTCTATGATATTCCACTCTTACCAAATAAGACATGGCCGCTCGACACACAGAGCACAGAAGCAAACATTTCTATAACGCAGCTCGTCTTTCTAAATTTCGGATTGGCATTCGGAAAATTGTAAACCTGAGTCAGTTAATTATCAAAAATAATCAAAAAGTCCGAAATATTCCAAGCATATTTCGGAAATATACCTGGCCCAGTAACGCTTGCAAGCCCGCATTTAACAATCTGGGCAACGGTACGATCCACAATTATGCATTACTAATATATCTAGGCGTTACAGAGCGCCAAACGATTTGAAGAATGCTTTCACTCGACAGTTAAAGCATTCAGACAGAAAAATGCATCAAAGCCATGACATTTGACGCGGGAAAGGCTTGATTATGGGCGCACCTAAAATTTTAATTGCTAACATGTCAATCAAGATCAAATGTTGATGGAAGTATTTCATTGGAATCGTTTTCAGTTGGAATACACTATTACTCCGGTTATGGTCAAAACATCGCCAAGCAGAATGCATTTCATGTAAACATGTCAGTTGTATATTCTGAGTTGATAATGCCAGTAATATCACTACATTATCCATGTAATTGGCAATGGGGAATATTAATACATAAACAGTTGACAAACAGCCCAGGTGACGGCCAGTCCAGGTGACGACCAGCCCACATGACAACAAGGCAACGCGACCCTGGAATTGCATGTGCTCACTTGTCCATATGTTGTCAACAAGTTTAAATGGCAAATAAAGACAAAGTTTAAATGCTGACGTTTGAGACAACTGAGTAATATTGGACGTCAAAAAGTATATGACAGTTAACAATATATTAAACCGTTTGATTGGCAGCTTCGAAATATCAAGGATTCAAATGTGGTTCAATATTTATGTGAAAAAATGTATATACATTTTTGAAGCACAGAGACAACTACAACTGGTTGATGGGATTGATAGGAGTCACGGCCATGTGAAATATTGTGCTCACCAGTTCCCCTCGGACGGCAGAATTTTGTGGAGACAATTTCCGAACAATTGACACGTCTGTTTTGCAATTGCTTCTTGCATTTACGTGATTCATCATAAGACGATGGTACAACCATTTATTCTGCCAGTCGTATTTCTGGATTGAGCCTGCTCCAGTCTGAAGAGCATCATCCGTTTTTCTTCGCCTGAATCGTCTCTCGTAAATAGAACGCTGTTCAAGTTTCCATTTATCCCAAATTACACGACTGATTTCCGTTCTAGTTTGCGGACCTTCACCATTGTTTTTATTTCAAACATCTATAAGCAGACATATCACACACGGCAACATTCACCTTCCAACATATCCGCACCAATTTTGTTAATTGTCACACGTTCTATTCAATTTACTATCACGTATAATCTCGACCTGTCTGAAATGTTCGTACCATTGTGTATGTACCGCTATTGCATGTTGTTATTAGCTAAATGTAAATTAATTTGTTTTGTCTACGCAAAAGGTCAACTATGTCGGTCTTTTTGACATTATAAAAGGTAATATTCGTTCAACTGCGCTACTTGGCTGCCAAAGTTACGTCTAATATCAAGTCAATGCTGACACGTGCTAACCGCCCCCGCTCCGAGCAAGTGATGAACCCGTTATTTTGTAAAATATACATATGTTGCTGCGTTTTAATGAAATGTGATGGTGTGAAAGGTAGTTATTTCATTGCAAATCTGTCAATCAAATCACCGATATTGATGTTGAAAATCTTACGTTGGTTCGGAATAGCGCTCAACAACTGCACTTTCATCACATAGACGCTAGCAGAAAATTACCCGGTTTTGGTCTAGTAATTATCTGTAAAATAAGGTAGTACATTCAACTGATAATTCGTTACCTCGTCTGGAATGCAACCAACAATTTCTCAATCACGTCGGGTGAAAAACAAATGCAAGGTTAGGCTAGCATTTGTGTTTCAAGTCGTCCATATAATTACGAATTTGACGAATTTCTATCGTCTCTGAAATATTCTCCATTGCTCAGTGCACATTCTAGACTTGAATATGAACTCGAAACTAATGACACAGAACACAGAACTTGCAGTTCTGCGTTGTCATAACCGCAGGCTTTTATTGCGTATATAACTCTGTATTGGCGGAAATCTAACCTAGAATATACGTCAACGTGAATGTTGCATTATATCGCCCGAAGTGACTTTCTCTCCCGTGGCATCCACCTTGCATATTTAATAAGTACAACAATTGACAAAAACATTCCGTTACTAACTTTACTAAAAGATAGTTAATCATTAGCAACAATACAATTGTAAGAATATCGTACGCGTGGAGAATATGAACCACCCGAGCAAGATGCTCTCCTGTTGGCAACTATTTCCTGTCCTCTGCAAAATTACCGGATTACTAGGTAGCACAACCATTGATTGGAACAACAAGCAAAAGCGATTCCAAGACGACAACAGTAATACCCTTCGGAAGCGGCGGCTTTTGACGCTCAACAAGATGCACCATGTCTTGATGACCATCGTTTTTCTACAAGGCATTCGCGCTTTTCGACAAGACTCCGACTTTCCGGTGACACACAAATTGTTTTATTTCGTCGAACTTTCAGCAGTGCTGATATGTCTTTCATTTCAGCAGACCTGCCTTAAGCATTCTGGTGCAATCTGCATGTACTTGAACGGACTAATGTCGTTTAAAAAGCACTTTCCAGCACACAGTTGGGGCAAAAGAAGACCATCCACATTAGCCAAGATCAACCTTCTCTTCGTCTACGGGATCATCGCAACAATATTCGCTGGACCTGTTGTCTTTTTGTACGGGATATACTGGCCGAATCCCTGCAACCCGTCAATTGCCTTGAACGCCCTGCTCCAGGAATGCTCACCAATTCATGTTGAAGACGATGCCACTTCACGACTGACGATATTACTTCAAGTATGCGTCAAGTGCTGCGTATTCTTGATCAACAATTGGGTGTGGAATTTTGTAATGAATACAGTAGCCCTTACAGCCGGGGGTGTGGTTATCATTGGAGCCATTACGATGATAGAATATATGAAAATGTAACAATGCTATTTGAATATGCTTGATTAGCTAACATGTTAACACGAATAATTACTCAGCTTGTGTTTTGCAACAGGTATCAGGAATGCTATGTTCGTGGAGAACTGACACAAGAAAAAATTTCACACTTGTACAGGACGATGCAATTACTGGGAAACCTAATGAATGAAATACAGCAGACGGGTATAATAGGAGCGATCATCTTGGGTGCAACGTCCTTGCAAGCAGTGAGTCTTGCGGCTCTGCTTCGCATGCCGCATACTTGGGAATACATGTTCGCATTCATTCAGCTCATCTTTCCAACTGTTGACACCATTTGTACATTGACCTTCGTTATTGGGCTAATGAGTCAAGTACACACGCAATCCGAGGAAACATTACAACAAATCAAAAAACATATGGAATCTTACAAGGACGAAATCCGCTGGATGCGACGGTTTACAAAAAGCTGGATGCCAGTGAAAGTAAAATTTGGGAAAAGCAATTTTGTCGAACGTGTAACGCCATTGAATTGCCACTCGTTCGCCATCGATCTGACCATTAATATTTTGCTCGTTAGTGGTTAACCAAACATACTCAAGATCCAGAAAATTCGTGTCCACTGCAAAGTGAATAGTGGACATTAGACATTCTTGTTTGGGCACCATTTCCGGAGGGTGGAAATTAGACAAGGTGGTCATCAAAAATGCATTGCTGTACATTATAATTTTAATACTAGAAATAATTAAGGAGCATCTTGATAATGATTAGATATCTTTAAAAAATCTTAACATTTTGTAACATGTAGCAACATTTGTGTTTACATCTCATATTTTATTTGCTTTAATTAATGAACGTTTTAAACTTTATGTCGGATTATAACCGGTCATGAATTTGAACTCCTCCAATCACTATTATGGAAGATACGCCACCATCATGATAATGTACATTTTAAGTCATAAATACTAAAGTACTCTTATTACTTGTAAGAATGATTCGATAGTGTTGGTAGATATTATAGATATACTGAATTTATCGCTTTCATCGCACTAGCTTTGAAATAAAAAAAAACCTACTTTACTGAATGAACTTCATGCAGGATACCCATTTGATTTCATTGTTAATGATGCATTATAATTTACGATCTCGTAGTAGTGGGAATGACAAGTACGGTGATCGTCACAAATTATCTCCAATGAACGTAACCAGGAAGAGGCGGAGCTTCTGTAGATATAGCGCATCGAGCAAATCGACTGGTAACATGTTCTGTACACACAATGTTACCAACAAATCATTCCGTAATTGAAACTGAGCTGAAACCTGCTTCGGCAGTTTTCACTTACGCGAGTACGTCACAAAATATTGTATTGTATAATCTAAATCAAAATATATTCTGGTCATAAACACAGAAATACATCCACGTGAGGCACAACCCATCAGCATCATTTGCATGCACCCTCATCGCTTTAGCTCTAACATATAGTAAATGTCTGTATTTCATCATGCATATTGCTTACATGATATTACAAATTCAATTATTTCCAACAATGGTACAGAGATGTAAATATGTCCACTTCTAAATTATTATAGTAACAATATGTTTACGATCAAAATCAGTATTTTTCAACTTTTCTGGTAATTGCTAGGACATTACACAGCGTGAGCTATTTAACATCAAAGTACTACCAAAGTACTATATAACTTTGCATTTTGCATCAAAATATAGCTGTTTTGAAATGGCAAGATATGTGTACCGCATTTTTACCAAAACATCTAAAGGAAAAATTACCGTATTATTACGAAGTCATCATCCTCCTCAGTATCATCAACTTCATTCACTATTCCGTCAGATTCAAGTTACTCAATCACCAGTTTCCGTCCTGCGGATTTCCAAGCCAATGTCATTTCATTGGACACCTGCAATATATAAATTGAAATTAGCGCTCCATCTGAATCGTAATAATATATCATTTATTGGGTTCTAGCTCAAACTGTACTTTGAATCTTCTCCGGGTGAAAAGTGCGGTCAAACTTGGCATCTTGAGGAAACCCAGCGTGAACACAACATCCGAAATTAGCGACTGTATCATTCCGATATCCGGCCCACTGTATTCGTTTCGTAGTGCCAAAGTTTTTAGTGCTGAATCAGAAATGCTTATATAAAGTGACAAGTCAACAATGTCAGTCTGTTAGGCTGTTACTATTGTAGATATTAGCTTACCAGTTAATCTCCTGATGGAAGGGTACACTTCCAAATTCACGAAATACTGGAACAAGTTGGCGCTCCCCCTTACAACATCAATCATAAAATCAGGGATGCCGATGAGCAAGGCATCCCAAGCATCCGAATTGTTCACAGTCTGCTCTCGAGTCACACGAATGCTCAGGTGCTTCAAATTCCATGCGCCTGTCAACACGTAATAAATTCCTGATATTTCGTTTGCATGTACGGATACACCCAGGTAGGTAACATTTGGAAAAGTTTGCTTCATCCGTTGCATTAAAAAATGGTCCACGTTGACGGAATAATTATAGCTTCTTGGGTGTTGGGTTTCATTAACCAAGGTCACCGAAAGATTTTTCAGGGTTTCAAACGTGGATCCGGATATCCAGTTTTGGAATGATGACACGGATTGTTCCAGGAACACAATCGACTGGATGGCGGGAAGCTTTTCGTGTAAATTTGGTACGGTGTTTTCAAGTTTCATGAAAGCCTTTGCAAGAAAAATTCTTTCAAGTTTGTCCATGAGGGGGAAACACATGATTTGCGTTTGGACCTCGCTTCCATGTGCCGTAACATCATCGATCATGAAATTAATTAGTGAGGCTCTGAATTTTGACAGCAATCTTGTTAAAATGTCGTCGGCATAGCCCAAGTATGAAATCTTGAGTTGCAAAGTCTTTAAAGCCGGGAGATGGAAATCGAGGAGACGGTTCAGCTCGCTCTCTCCTAAATGGCACCACATTTCCAGGCAAGTGAGGGTAGAGGGTAGCGGTAAGCTTCCAAAGTCAACTGGCAACTTTCTCATGTTTTCTTTAAAATGCAACTCCGCAAGATTACGACTACCTGCCAGGATTGACTGAAAGAGCGACAGGCTGATTTGGTTATTCCAGTTTGCTAGTCGTTGACCATTGCCAGTCCAGTCGTTGTAATTAATGGCAATATACAATTCCTGCAGTTTTGGCAGTGATTGTTCCGGAATCCTGTAGTAGCGCATGGATATCCAATTGTGTGGAAATGTCAGGTCCATATCCACAAGACTGTTTCCGAAAAGTGACAGACAGTCGAAAAAGTCGCGCTGATTTTTCGGAGTGAAAAAATCCATTGTTGCTGTCAGTTTTATTGGCGGAATGTGTCTTTCCACTCGATATTCGACTGTCACCACATTCTTAAATTTGCGGTAATTGGTCCCGTTGTCCCTGATATATGGTGTCCCTTCAGTGGAATTCGTGCGATCCAGCAGTATATGGAATAGTGGTTCTTTTGATTTGCGAAAGTTCCTTGAAATTGACAACAGCCAGGCTTTCTGGACAAGCCGACATTTTCTAATCTGCTCCACAGATTGATCGTCATCACTAACTACATATTCTAAAATGGAGTCCAATAACTAAATTGATGTACAAATTTCAAAATATTCCAAATGAGTTTAAAGTCATTCAAGACTAAAAGAAAGAATGGAATGTAATTTAAAAGTTATTGCCATCATAAATTTGAATTACTCTTACCAAATCGTTCAGAAATACTTTGTTCACTGGTTCAGAAATATCCATCTCACTGGGCTATTTGAATGACTTTCCTGATTGAATGTATTCACTAGTGTTGCGCTGACATATATAATTACCACGCTGCAACCAAATCGCACGATAGTTTATACAATTTAATCCTTATTGTGTCACAAACCTTCTAAGACTTCCACATCATAAAACTATGCATATGTGGTTCCTGAGTAAAAATTAATTTTCGTTGCTAAAGATTTCCCGGTTTGTATGTTAAGTTTTTGCACATAATAATTAATTGCATTACCTAATTAGTAAACTTTGCAGAATATCCTCTAACATTTAAATCAAAAAGTGTCTTGCTTTTCTTTATACTAGGTCACGAGATTCTTTTTCCAGTATTACAGTGTGCTGATAATTTCGACCTATTATTTCTAGAAACAAACCATGAAAGTATCTATCTTGAAAGTAAACAGTATTGCACTTTATTGCCAACATTACACATATGGGTAGATGTTGTAAGTTAGTTTGTAATTGGTGATTAAAAGTATTTGTTAGTACTTGACTATTCACTATCCACTGCGGAAATAAAACATTTTAAATCGATAACAAAACGCCAATCAGTGCCACTAGAATTTATTCTGTTGGCTAGTATTTTTTTTACTTTATTCCGTTTGTAAGATTGCTCAGCTGCTCACCATTCCCAGTAATGCAACAGTGGGACATTGCTGAGGAACCAACATGAGCAGTATGCTAAAACTGTGATAATCGTAGCACAAGCAACCACTGGTGTCCGATGTCACAAAGTAAATGCCAGCCAGCTGCATCAACTTCCATCGCTGAAAGTAAGCATCGCTGAACCAACGTGCAAAGGTATATGAATGATACATGTAAATATGAATTATCACTCTTCATCAATTTTCATCACGACCCACCATAAAATACTTACGCGTGTTTGTAGCGTTCCAGTTCATTTTAAAACAAGGTATAATACAATGCCAAGATACCAATTATGTGAGAAAAATTCATACTAACATGACTATTGGTGCAATTTACTGTGTCGGATTAACGCGTCGTAGGTGCAATGTGTTAATCCACATTAATATTGTTTGACTCCTGAGTGCCAATCCATATGACGTTTTAAGTTAAGTTAAGACGTAGTAACTCCGTGTGGGTGAAACAAATATTTGAGTCACATTGCACAATATAACAGTAAAAAGGTATGCAATCAATTAAATATTGCCGGTCGATTACATACAATCAAGTCAAACATTTTGTAAGTGCGGTCCTGAATATTTTTACACCAAAGTCAATATCCTGAACCTGCTTTGTGCAGTACGCAATTGTCTGCATAAAATGGGCGAAGTAGCTGCTCACCAATTTTTCGTTTCATTGTTGCAGACCTGGCCATATTTTTACCAACTTTCGGTTGGAAAATATTTATTTACATTGAACCCGAACTAGTTTTTACAATTACAATAATGTATTTAAATTGTTTTCGGAAATACACATATTTACTGAGTTTATCGTGGACATACAGAACTGTTCCACAATAACCTATTATTTTTTTCAGATTTTCGAGTGACAATAGATGGTAGCATTAGAGATGGTAGAAAAAGACCAATATTTTTGTTAGACTGTCTACAATTTATTTAGACATTCAGCCTCAGGCTTAAGACTTAAGTAAGACTGATTTTAGTGAATTGTATTCATGGTTTATATACAAGTACATTACGTGATCAAAGAGTAGCAGCCAAATTGTTCAGAAATACAACGCAGACAAATAAAAATCAATGTTATCGTTGTTTGGTGTCTTGACAATTACAATGTTGTGCTGGACATAATAATATTTAACTATGCATGCACATTTCTTGTGAAACGAAAGATGTTATCATCACGTTATACGTATAGTAGAGCTGAGAGGCTTGTAGTTTCAAGCGGAGCACAAGCGACAAATTGTCTGAGACAAATCGCTAATAATTATTAGGTATCTATTCTTGTAGTGATATTTTAATTGATAAATTCCCTCGCAATCCGTCGTCGCATAGCTACGTATGGCTCGTTACATTTAGATAAGAGTAAATTGAACGCCTTATAAAAACCAAAACGACCGATCCAAAAATTGGTAATGATATTATAGGGTAAAATGTTATAAGGTCCTTTATCTTTATTGGAAAAAAAGTATCGTATTCCACTCACTTTTATTATTTTACACACCCCAATCATATGAAAAAAATCTTTTTTATTTCAAACATTCTATTAATACAAATGCTTACATAACTTCCTGAATTCCTTGCTGTTTCCTAGAAATATACAACGAAATATTCGTTGCACGTGCTTCGGTATATGCTTCAATATAGAATATATAATACAGAAGAGTGGATATGCTTTACTATGACATTTCGTCTCGGTTATTACCATCGAGCTGAATTTCATGAAGCACTCATATATTGTCGTCTCCGTTTGCCTAATTCTTAGTTAAGCAAGTACCAAGTTTTGGAATGTTTCCTTATTCAGTCAAACTTTAGGCACTGTACTTGAAGCTTATCTAAAGCTGCAAATATGATAACAAAGCATTTTATTGTAATAAGTATGTCCCTTTGAACAACTTTTCATAAATTTTACTGACCAAATATAAGCGTTAAAGCTTCACGTGCGTACTTTTTGACAGTAAGAACAAGTTTTAGCCATTTTAAAGTGTCACAGACACCAAAATACCATCTACAAACATACTAATCATTAAAATCGCAACGTGGTCATTGGGAGAACCAAAGTGCCAGGCTTGGAGAACTAAATACAACTTTTCGAGCCGTGATGCTCAGAGCCAGAAACAAATTTGCTCGCAAAGAAACAACTAACCAATGAACTTCTAGAGAGTCTATTTAATTTAGGATAATGCTCCATTGTTGATGCACATATTGTTTTATATTTGTCCGACACGTGGAAGATAAATTGCAAGCCTTTCTGCTGCTTATTTTAAAAGTTATATACATTGTTATACATTGTTTGGCATTACCCTAAAAGTATGGGGGTTTCGATTAAATCAATCCCATCCCAACGCAGAACTGAAAGAAGAGGGACATACCATAATACATACCCAATTGCTGTTCAAAGTAGTGGTACACACTGTATCTGTCCAGTCGCTGGTTCGTCAACAAATATCCTGGAAGCTACTCTACGTCCTGAATAATACTGAATAAGGTACTTTGATGGAACTCTATTACAAATGAAAATATGCGCTGACATTTGTGGCAACCGTACAATATTATGCGTCAAGAATTATGATAGTCAACAGATTATTAAATCGTTTGTTTATCAAGTTACAAATATCAAGGATTCGAATTTCGTTTGATAGGTATGTAATTAAAGATGTATATGGATTTTTGAAGCACAACAACAGCTCGAACAAAATTGATGCTATTGATTGGAGTCAGGGCTATGTGAAATATTGTGCTTGCCAAGCTCCAATCGAACAGCACAACTTCATGACGACAATATTCGAATAATTTACACGTGTATTTTGATTTAGCTTCTTCCATTAAACTAATTCGTCATAAGCCAACGGAACAACATTGTATGTTGCCAACCGTATTACTGGATTGGTTGTTTTCTGAAGGGCGCTACGTGTTGAGCTTAACCAGAATCGGGTCTCATATTTAGAACACCTTTTCAAACATCACCAATTCCACGGGTGATTTAAACGGAATTCTAACCACTGCCGGAACCATCAATTGGTCGAATTATTTAGCGACACGTTTCGGAGAAAATTGTTACCTATGTTTCAATATTCTACCCACCCGTTAACTATGCTCCTCAAACCATTTCAATAAATCAAGCCAACTACTATCACGTCAAGCCAGTTGTTGTCCCCTTGTTCAAAACGCAGCGTATTTATATTTGATGTGTTGGCTTCTGTCCGGATCTATTCAATTACGCTTATGGTAGGGTATCAGACTATGTGCCGATTCCTGCCCGTCCATCTCATCCGACATGAATGAATAAATTGTGAACAATGAAAATTGATATCAAACACGTCACTTGCCAAAATCGTTGCGAAAGTTATGGGACATTTTGTGAATGATCAGATCAGAGCGTACAAACTGTTTGCTGGCTCAAATTTCTATCAATCTCACGTACTAAATGGACAAAACTGTAAATCTCGGTCTGTTTCAACTACATTTTGATTGGTACACAACATCATGTCCAGAGTTTTTGTCATTACCCAACCATACCACCAATAAATTCAAGTAAAGCATTCTTTCTGTAAAATGATTTAATATCGTTCGTGAAAATAAGACACCCTTCGCAGCCTAACTAATAGCAACATGCTGTCAACAAGCTGGAATCTCATTCCTGGAGTTTGTAAGGCAGCCGGCCTGCTCCACAGTACTTCAATCGCGTGGGATAAAAAAGAAGGGCGATTCCGAGATAGGCATCAAACATTCCAAGATCACACATTCCCCAAACTGCTAACCTTCCACAATCTACAAATATCACTGATTGGCGTCATTCTATTGCAAGGCTTTCTCGCGTTTACCATAAACCCGCCCTCCAACTTCCCACTGGCACAGCAATTCCTATACTTTATCGAAGTTGTGGTGCTATTCGTAACTTTTCCCTTTCTGGAAACGTGCCGAAGGCACTCCGGTACCATATGCTCCTATATGAACGGGCTAGTTTCATTCAAGACACTGCTTCCCGAGAAGGATTTGAATGAGCGACAGCTATCCTTCCTGGCATCCGTCAACCTGCTCTTTGTTCACGGCATTTTTCTGACAGCAGCCGGCGGACCATTTGGCTACGTGTACGTCATATACTGGCAGAATCCGTGCTCCCCTGCGGTTGCGTTCAACTGGCTCATACCGGAATGCTCCCGGTCCGCTTGGCTGAATGGCACGTCGACGCCAATGAATATTCTTATGGGCTCGACCGTCAAGGTATCCGTATTTCTGACAAACCACTGGATGTGGAACTTTGGTCTCAACGTAGCCATAATTGCTATTGCGGGAGTGGTCATCATTGGAACAGTTACCCTGATGGAATATATGAAAATGTAAAAAAAACTGTTTTTTAGACATATTTTGCTTGAGTTAAAATTTCGAAGTCGTTTCCCAAAATATGTCCAACTTTGTTTCAGATACCAAGAGGCGTATGTGGATGGGATTCTCACTTCGGAACGAATTGCACACATGTACCGAACACTGCAAGTTCTCGGAGTGCAGATGAACCAGATTCAGCGGACAGGCCTAATTGGTACGTCCATAATTGGGGCAATCGGATTGCAGGCGGTCAGTGTTGCAGCACTGGTTCGTATGCCTCTCACAAAGGAATACTTTTATCCGCTCATGTTGCTGGCGTTTCCATTTCTCGATGCGGTCGGCGGCACAACATTCATTGTGGGGCTGGTGAGTAAAGTGCATTCTCAATCCGAAGATATGATTCGTGACATGGGGCTGCACATTGGATCATGCAATCGGGAAATCAGGTGGCAGCGCAGGTTCGTCAAAAGCTGCTCTCCACTCAAGGTCAGGTTCGGATCAGTGAATTTTGTGGAAAAATTGACCCCATTGCACTGCATTGACTTTGCCAACGATATGACCATTCAGATTTTGCTCATTAGTGGCTAGTATGTATTTGGCTGCATTGTCATGGCTGTAGAGTAGTGAAAAAGTGTACATATATCAGTTATCCCTTCCGCTATTTTAGATTAGCAGACTCACGTTGATGTTGATATTGCTTTTATTTACGTGTATTCATGTTTTTTCAAATGCTGATTTCCACCAATAACACGTGAAGTATCCTATGCGTAATATTACAGTGATATTCGCTAATAATTTATAACATCAAGATATTAAACCGTTAATTGATTCAGCTTGTGCTTCGAGACATAACAACAATTTAAAAAAAAGCATTTGGTTTCCTTTAGACATTATCAGTGTTGTAACCTATATAACAATCATTTCAGTTAATGCTATAAATATATTGTGCTCCTATGTCTAAGTAAATACTTTAATATATTATCTACAATGTTAACTTTCGGCAGTTCTTCCACAATGAGAACTGCTTTATCAAAATAGTAGTGCATTCACTTCTAGTATAGCATTACATTTTGTTGACATTTCTTATGTTGTCGAGATGTGATTTCAAACTTCAATTGTAGGTCTACCTTCATATGCGCATGTGGACAAATCAACCCAATGTTTAAAAATTACAATTTTTCTAAATCTGTATACAAACTCTAACAACACAATCGAATCAAATTATCATTTATTATGCATAAATTTCACACATGCCAAATCATTTACTACACCAACATGTTATTCTACTACCACTAATACTGCTTGTTATTATTATTACTAATAATTTTGCGACTTCAGGAAACACAGGTAAGCAAAGTGTACATTTTTTGAAATATATGGGTATAAGCGTAGGTGCTATATTCCCGTATAAGTCCCTTTAAAATTCAAATTAAAACCATGCTATACGCAACTGTATAAATGCTATCAACAAAATTGTTTCTTGAATGTCCTAATAATCGTGCACATATACAACAGAACGTAATGCAGAAAGTAAATGGAATAAACCTGTGTATAGTGTATATACACGTATTTAGAAACGAAAATCAAGCAACTGAGTTTGCCACGTGTTACTAAAATCAAGCAGATTGGATATGTATTTTGCTCATGTCAATTCATTTCACATGGAGATAACTGGTAATAAAAAACGGCAAGACAGACGTTGATAGATGAGTGTAAATTGGCATATAGTATTGACAATACGTTTTAGTCCCAAATCAATTTCTTATTTAACCAGACGGCTGTTCCAATAAGGTTATATAAACCGTGTTGCATTCTGCTTTACTAATTGTTTGACATATATTTGATTTATCCGAATTCTCCGGGAGGGAACTATTTTCTTGCAGTTTAACCATACGCCAAATACACGATTAAATGGATGATGAAAACGTTTCAGTTTTATAGCCAGGATTTCCATGGAGTGAGCAGAAATAAATGACTAGACTGCTTAATGCAGTGATTGTAGAAACAATGATAAACAAATGAAGTACAAAACCATGTTTCAAGTTAAGATGAAAAGCTCCGTCGTTTTACGACATATAACGTTCCACAAAACAATTCATACACTCGATGCAGTGATACTATTTGAGTGCATTGTTATTTCATGTATGTTGAACGTCAATCAAATACCGGTATACAAGTACGTAAGCATATTTAAATAGGCATTTGATTACGTACTCAACCCAGATCGCATTATGTTTTAAAGATGTTGATGTCAATAAATCCTGACCGTACTATTATCTACGATTTGGTGAAAATTGTTGTCGAGTTGAGCATGGTAGCAACATGTAATTATTGTTTCAATGACTGACATGCAACATTCCGCGTTAATTAAGTGATAACGCCAAAAATAAAGTTTGGTTCAACTCTTGAGTCATGATTGACATTCTGTGGGATAAAACTGCTCCGTATTTTAACAAGTTGTTGGAGGTTTTCTAGAACTACTAACACAAGAACATGTCCGTCGATTAAACACGGAGACGGTTTAATTGGTTCATATTGACCATATCCTCTTTGTCTATTTCGAGCAGAGATCACCATATTCCTCTGCTACAGGAACATTGGTTAATTAAATCCTGCAAGCTCAATCAAACCACATAATCTAACCTTTTGAGTTTAATTAAACATAGCAGTTGTACCTCGACACTCATATCTGTTGAAAACATCCGCTGGTACTATTTTAAGTTTCCACCTTATGTCCTGGTGCACACGTTCTGCTAGCGCATTACTTACTTATGTCATTTTTTTGCTGCATGATATTCCCCTCTTAACAAATACGAAATGGCCAATCCACACACCAAGCACTAAAACAAACAAATCAACAACACAGCACGTCTTTCTAAATTCTTGAGGGGTATTCGGAAAACTGTAATCCTGGGTCAGTTGATGATCAAGAGTAACCAAAAAGTCGGAAATATGTTTTCAAGTCATTGCAAGTTATTCCCCCTTTTCTGCAGAGTGGCATGCATAGTGCACAGTTCAACCATTGTCTGGGATACGCAGGAAAATATATTCCGAGAGTGTGACCGCATTCGGGGTCAACATCAAAAACGCAAACAATTGCGCTACAGCTACAGTCACAAGCTACTAATATGTCTCATTCTGCTGCAAGGTGCTTACACGTTTGGAGGCAAGACGGGCAGCAACATTGCCCCAACTTATCAGCTCCTTTACTGTATTGAAGTAGGAGCGGTAGTGGTATGCCATGGATTCCAGGAGACTTGCCAAAAACATTCCCGTACCATTTGTGCATACCTGAACGGTCTTCTGTTTATCCGGAAAGAATTTCATGGAACTGATATCAGTGGTCGGCAAGTATCATTTCTGGCTTCCGTAAACATGTTATTTGTTTACGGCATTTTCCTTACCGTTGCTGCTGGACCCCTTCTCTTTGTCTACGGAATATTTTGGCAAAATCCCTGCAACCCGGTCATAGCAATGAGCTGGCTCCTTCCCGAGTGCTCTAATTTCATGCGTTCGCCTATCTCACCGTCAGTATTTGGGGTGTTGATTGGATATTTTACAAAGCTATTGGCATTCCTTACGACCCACTGGATATGGAGCTTTGGCATCAATACGGCACTACTGGTTGTTGCACTGGTCGTCATAATTGGAGGCATAACAATGAGGGAATACATTCAGATGTAATGTTTTGAATTACTCATAATTTATTTTATTGCCAGTTTTCAGTTTTAATTCTAATTTCATTCGCTTATGTTCAGGTATCAGGAAACCTATGTACTTGGGAACCCAACAGAAGAACAAGTAATCCTCCGATACAGAACGATGCAAATATTGGGAGTCCTCATGAACGAAATCCAGCAGCACGGTCTTATGGGGTCAATCGTGATGGGTGCCGTCAGCATGCAGTCTATCGGTCTCGCCACTCTCATGCGGATGCCATTTACTTGGGAAAACTTATTTCCTCTGATGCTGCTAGCATTCCCGTTTGTCGACGGCGTTGTCGCAATAATATTCATGGTTGGGCTAATGAGCCAAGTCCACTCTCAATCTGAAGAAACCCTTCGACAAATGAACAGATATATTGGAACAAACATGCCGCAAGTCAATTGGAAACGCAGGTTTATTAAAAGCTGTCGCCCAGTAAAAGTTCAGCTTGGGTCGATCAATTTTGTTGATCGTCTTACCCCACTACGTTGCTTTGATTTCGCAAACAACATAACCATTCAGCTTTTGCTCATTAGTGGTTAGATAGAAGCATGAAATACATGATTCGTAATTTTAGTTAGGACAAATAATACCTATATAATGAAATGAATTGTCTCTTAACTGCATGTAAAATAGCAACCATTGTGCGTCAAAGTGAGAAGAAATGATGAATTCATAATTTTGCATTCTTTCACAGTTTAGTGTTGGAAATAAAGCCAAAGTATAAACACTAAATAAAAAAATATCACGTGACCTCAATAAAAGTTAAAAGTTTTAATATATATATAAATATATATACAAAAGCCAGCCATTTTTTCAATGTTTCTCAAAATGAGATTCGGCAAACGCTGCACACAAGGCAGATTACATACATTTTGGGCGATCGCTGTCATATTACATGTGCATGTAGCACGGCAATAACGAATAGTTATAAACGTTACAAAAATTATAAGCTTGCTTGTTGATGAGGTTGAGAATCATGAAGAATAAAACCACAGCTTGTAATAATCCAGAACGTTAAATGTTGCATATCTTTCCTGTCGTGTTGCCACTTTAGTTGAGTTGAGCATTATCGAATATTTAATATTTGTTTATGTCCACACAACAATATGGTTTGTAATAAAAGAGTACATATACGCTAGTACACGCTATCATGTTATACTTACATTAATGGACGTACTTAACTAGTTAGGAGCAAAAACTGGATTGTTAGCCCATTTGCAAAGTCAAGGCAATGCAATGGGGTCAATCTGTCCACGAAATTGATGGATCCAAAACGGACTTTCACTGGAGAGCAGCTTCTTATAAACTTTTGTTTCCATTTAACTTGCTGCATAGAAGTTCCATGATGATGCCGCATCTGGCGAATGGTCTCTTTGGATTGGGAATGTACTTGGCCGAGAAGTCCAATCATGAAGGTTATTGCAAGCACACAATCCGTAAATGGGTTGGCAAGATACATGAGGGTAAACATGTTCTCCCAGTTGAATGGCATTCTGATCAGCGCGGCAAGACTGGTTGACTGTAGACTTATGGCGCCAACAAATATCGAGCCCATCATGCCCATCCGCTGGATTTCATTCATGAGAATTTCCAGAACTTGCAATGATCTGTAGCGATGAATTATTTGGTATTGTGTCATGGTTCCATGGATGTACATGTCCATATAACTATTGGGAATTTATAAAAATACAAAATTAGGGAATCCATTATGGGGCATGGGACGGGAATACGTTATATCTTAAAATTAGTTTCACCTTTGCATGTATTCTTTCATTGTAATCGCACCCATGATTACCAAGAGTGAAATCGACAGTACAGCTGTGTTGAGGCCAAAACTCCATGTCCAATGTGTCATTAGCAAAACAAACCACTTTGCAGTTTTTGTGGCCAGGGTTTCCAATACGGTCGCATTACTATTGAGCCGTACGGATGACGAGCATTCAGGAATCATCCAGCTCAATACAATCGCCGGACTGCACGGCTGCTGCAGGAATATTCCATACACAAACAAAATGGGTCCAACCGTTACCGTAACGAATACGCCGTAAGCAAACAGAATGTTTACATGCACCAGCAAACTCATTTTACGGTTCTTCATTGCAAAACATGGAAACTGCTCCTTTGCGGACAAAAGTCCGTTCATGAAGGAGCATATTGTGCGGGAATGCTGTCGACAGGTTTCTTGAAAACCATGACCCGTCACTACCGCTCCCATCTCAATGAAATAAAGCAAGGCATGAGTCGGATGAATGTTGTGGCCGGACACTGTTCCAAATGATTGAATGCCTTGCAACACAAGAATAATTATTAGCAGTTTATGTAAATAGCTAAATGCCCACTGTTTGGGCTTTTGGCGTGTTTCTGAATTACGGCTGCCGTCCTGGAACTTTTGTTCAACTTTATCCCACACAACTGTGGAACTGTGTAATGCGCTTGAAAGTTTACAAATTGCTGGAAACATAATTGAATGTGTTGATAGTATGTGTTTGGAACGATGCCTGTAGCCAGGATTCATGCCCTGTATTAGCTGGATGATGCCTTTGCTCCTCATAAGGATTGCGTTTGCACACGCTATCAGCAGACTTGTTATGTGTACACGAATCCACCTTTGCCATGTATTCACTAGAATCTTGGTACGCTGGATCTGCATAGATTCCATGTCGGCGTTCGGATATGTATTGGTAATAAACTTTATCACACTACTTAGTTTGTCACCCAGCAAATATGTTTGAATATAAAATCCAGTTTGAGCTATCTCAGCCAATTTTGATGGCACAACTAAACCATTTACCCAACTGTAATCATTATTATCTTAAAAAATTGACAGTGACCTCGATATCTAGGAGGTGATAAAAATTATGGTTGTTGGCTTTAAATGAATAATGCATATTTTCATCAAATTTCAGCTGGAAAATGTAATTGCTATCTTTTGCTGTATTTAATATATATGTGTCAGCACTGTTATTGACATAGTAATCATCAGTCATAGCATGTTGGAACGAAATCATAGGTTGAACGAAATGAACCACGGAACCAATCTACCAAATGTTTCAACTCCTTGTCAAGTTGAAGGTTTTTGCGCACTATGAATATGCAACACTTACATATATTCATTGTGGCTACATATTCCGCAACATGTACTATATATACCTATAATTTCTGTGAATATAGTATGAAATGGAGTTGCCCCCCAGTAAGTATTTCAAAATTTATGATGTTTAAATTAGGCGCATAGGTACTTTTCATATTTTGGCCATTTACCGGTATACCGTTGAATAAAACTGGTCTTCGGGCATATGAGTGACATGACATTTGCAGTGACAAGTAAAGTAATATAAATTTGGATACGAAACGGAAGCGGAAACCATTCAACAAGTGCTGAAACATATTGGTCCACCCATGCAAGAGGTCAGAGGGAAACGTAGTTTTATAAGAAGCTGTGCCCGTTAAAGTTCCCTTTGGATCAATCAATTATATTGATCGATTAACTCCGCTGCGTTGGTTTGACTACTTTGCAAATGACCTAACCATTAACATCTTGCAGATTAGTAGTTAGTCAGCACATGGTAATTAAGCACCTGAAAGTAACAGAATGTACGAATTATGTACCAAATCATTATGTCATTGCTTGTACTGCCACGTAAGTGCACGTTCATACGTTTTATAGCACTGTTAACTTCATGTAACTGACACATATTGCCCCTCACCATCAGGTTTCAAGTACAATTATAATGTTTTGGAAGTGAGGCTTTATGTTATCCTCAAGCAAACTGTGTATATTATTCATACTCGCAATTCCGAATTTAATATAATGCTGCCAAATGGTTATGGTTTCAATTGAAAGACGGAGTGATCAGATATGAAACTATTTTAAGTCCTCATGTCCGACGTCAATCAAACATATCAAACTTATGACAATTCGCACTCGTATCTGCTGTAAATCATTATCTATTTCGCAAGCATGGTTACAGGAAAGGCATGCTTACATGCTTAGATACATGCTGGAGATATTGCTGAATACATCCTTGTTGGATATTTAAGACGTCAAAACAACTCATTTCCCTTCGATACACATCCTACCAATTTGAAGCATCAGTTTCAGACGTCTGTAAACAACACATAAAATCTTACAAGTAATCTGTCAGCAGTGCCCCATCGGCAATACAATAAAGCTGTCAAGTCTTTCCTAAAGTAATGACAACCACTTTTATGAATGTTCTTTCAGCTTACTAGCCGTTCACCATATATAAATTGTGGAACAGAATACTGCTGCTGAATTTACACCTCAAGGATTGCATTACAATAATGACAACTTTTGCATAAAATAATCGCATTATTAGATATTTTTACATTGAGAAAGTAAGTAAACATACATGTAGAATCTGCAAATAATATAAAATACCGGATCCCTTTATTCCTCTTGTCAAGAGAATGCAATACTATGCAGCCAAGTATTATGACACTTAAACTCTGCGCCAACAATAAAGAAAAGATTCAATCTAAAGTCAGTGTACAAAATAGCATCAAGGCATTCTGGAGCTTTTTGAATGTACATGGGTTGTATTTCTTGCAGCAACGTTAACAAGCCATCGTCATAATGCTGATTTAACAAACACCGAAATAACTGAAAATGATATATTTCAATATGTGACCTCGCCTTAACTTACATGCGTGATTTGAATGCCAACATTTTTTTTATTCTGGACTGTCTGGCGTCAAACGTGATAGTGTTCACCGATGACGCAAGTGGCTGACTCTTTGGTTGTTTTATTCGCCAACTCAAATAATCTTGATTAATTGGCGCCAACACTGGGCAGCGTTTTTGATGCCGCACTGTTAGCCTTATAGTGATGTACAAAATTTATGAGCAAAAATAAAGTCTAGTTTTCCAACACGTAATAAGTTCGGATACATAGAATTTATTTATAAATTTTATTTCCATGTAACATACCTTAAAATAAGCTCGGAACTGCCTATGGTCTTATAATTTATGAAAATCAGTAGAGCACTTTGCAAAAACAAGAAGCCGTCATGTGTGGATCAATCATCCGCCGGAATTATCACGGCTGTCAATATTGAGAAGTCTATAAAGGGAACACTGTTCCGTCGCAATATATTTCTCAGTCAGAAATATGAGTATATCAAAATTACCACGTAAATAACCAATTTAAATGTCAATATGGTAGCCACGGTAGATTTAATCTCTTCAACTCAGTGCTCGATAATAGCTGTGTTCGCAATGTTGTTGAGAGCGCCAGTCAGCCGGTATACTTCGTACATGTGAACATACTCTCAGCTTGACGCTTCTGCAATCATCCAACCTCATCATCTTATTAACATCGAAATACTATTTATGTACATGACATTTAAATTGCTCAAGCTTAGGCTAACAAGATACTGTCTCTACTCAAATCATGGTTCACTCTTGGCAACTGTCAACAACAAAATAATTTATTCTTAGCATTCATTATTTTTAACTCAACATGAAATCATTCCTTGGCCGTTACAGAACCACTTATATAAATGTGGAAAACAATAAGCCATTCGCATCATTCCTTCTTGGAGGGAAGCACGGGTTGGTAGACAACCAAATATTATCCAAAAGCGGGTGCAATAATCAGTACTTGCCAAAATGCTGACCAGAAGCTGGAAATTGTTTCCAGCCATTTGCAAAATAGCAGGAATACTTCACAGCACGACCATCGTATGGGACAAAAAGAAAAACCGATTTCGAGACGCACGAAACTACTCGCACCGGAAACGAAAGGCCATGACCTCCAACAGTGCATACAAAATCATCTTTGTCGTTATTCTGCTTCAGGGCGCATACTCGTTTTGGGGAAAACCAAGCAAAGATTTTTCCTTGGCTCATAAATTACTCTACTTCCTTGAACTTGTAACGCTTCTGGCATGCCGATGTTTTCAGAAGACCTGCCAGAAACACTCTGGCTCAATCTGCTTGTACATGACCGGACTCTTGTCATTCGAAAAGCAGTTTCAAGGCTATACGTTGCGAAATCGGAAACTGTCCCGTTTGGCGACCATCAACCTCCTATTCGTGTACGGCGTATTCGCCACAGCCATTGCAGGACCTGTCGTCTTTCTGTATGGTATATACTGGCGACAACCGTGCAGTCCTTCGATTGCGTTGAACATTCTCATTCCGGAATGCTGGCCAATATCAGGTGGAAACACTGGATATTCAACAATTGCAACCGTTGCAGGAATACTTGTCAAGATATCCATATTCCTGATCAACCATTGGGCATGGAATTTCGTGCTTAATACAGCGGTTCTGGCAATTGCAGGAGTTGTCATCATTGGTGCGGTTACTTTGAGAGAATACATGGAAATGTAAGGACCGAGGCTGAAATTTTCAAATCTCAACTTTGTAACTTCAAAAATGAATTTAATATTTCTTATTTGTTTTTCAAAGATATCAGGAGAACTATATTCGCGGAGACCTCACTCAAGACGGAGTAGCCCTTCCATTCAGAACACTGCAAACACTGGGAGTCATAATGAACGAAGTCCAGCAAGGTCTAATCACCACAGTAATCCTGGGCGCAGTTGGAATGCAATCGGTAAGTCTTGCGGCCCTCGTTCGCATGCCACTCACATGGGAATACTTTTTTCCCTTCATGCAGCTCACGTTTCCACTTTCCGACACGGTTGGTGCAATAACCTTCATCATCGGACTAATGAGCCAGGTTCATGCCCAATCGGATGAAACCATTCGGAAAATGGACAAGCACGTCGGAAGCTGTAAGCATAGCGTCAGATGGAGCCGTAAGTTTATTCAAAGCTGTACCCCAATCAAGGTCCGTTTTGGGGACGGGAACTTTGTGGAAAGGGCTACGCCTTTGAGCTGCTATGCTAACTCGATTGATCTTACAATCAACATATTGCTTGTTAGTCAATAGGTCGCACATTTCTGGCTATTGCATTCGTCGGAAATGCATTAAGTTTATGTTGTAGAATTGTTGGAAATACAGCTGTTATAGACTGCACGGGCATCAACGCAAGGGACACAATTTAAACTATATATTTGGTAAAATCCAAGTGGGAAGCTAGGGTAATGAAAAAATATTCTTTAGGTGCTATGCTAGCTGCATTTAGAGACATATATCGATAACTTATTATCAACTGTTGACATGTAAAATACTTCAATGAAGATGCCATGATGCCATGAATACTATCCTTAAATCACCGTCATGAGAAATAATAATACACACGTAAAAAATGTGTCTACGAATATTTTTTTTCCTTTATTTTCGATCTATCTAATCACGCATGCCGTCTATGAGCAAACTCACATATGAGACGAACCAACGAAAACAGTTAATCCACCTCGAAGAGGAACGAATACGTCTGAAATATTCCCACTTATTGAGGCCGCAATCGCCTCGTTATTTACCCGCCCCTCCTACATTGCCACCTCGTCGATGATCTTATCCGGTCTCTCAAACCGATTTGACAGCCACCCAAATATTCCAGAACTTGATATGGCTCCCACTCTTTTCCAAACTATTGGCAGTACTTCCCCTACCAAGTGAAACCCCGTGAAAGTCTGCACATAATATTCGTGGTCAATATGCAACTTGCTAGTACGGTTATTTATCCTCCCACGCACATACTTAAAAACGTTGTAAACTTTACATACCGGAAATACATACGCCATTTTCTTACATTCGACCAGGTTTTCATTTGCACGAGCTTCGTCCAGATTTGCGATATGTTTCGCTCCCAAAATGATGTGATCCGTTTGTCTGGATTGGCCCAGTTTATCCCATCATTTTCCCTAGCTGTTACCCACCCAAGCATTTCTTTTTCTCATCAGTAAATAGGATCGTAACAAGATAGGAGCTATTTGTGACATAGATAATTGCTCACTAGCTTGAGATCTTGTTGGCGTAAAGACTGTAAAGAACGCATCTCTGAACCCTCGTTGGACCCAAGATCAGAACCGCGGGACCTGGCGATTAGGCTTTTTAAGGCGTCATACGAACTTGGTGTTAGAGTCATCATATCAGCCCCCCCGCAACCATAACAACTGTGCCAAATGGCGCGACGAATTGCCCGTTATTTGCCGTTGGAAAGTGGCAGTGGTGGAATACAAAGTAGAGAAATGTTCTGTGACAACAGTTATCAAACCATTTCCGAAGGCCGTACGCTATTCCAATAACAATCGGTGACGCTATACCAATCATTTGCATGAATCGAATCAATCATCCTTGTTGCTTGCTCAGGGAGCACTTGGAGAGAACAATGGAATCTGAAATCGAGGATCTTTGATCGGAGTAGTATCTAATTGAAATGATGATATTCATTCATAGTTACATTGTTAGTCACACTTACGCTTCAAATGCCGCATCTCGAATTGGATTAGTAGATTGAAGCATTCCTTTATACTTCTCCGACTCTGTGTGGAAATGATCCTTAGTGGGATACTCAGAAAGCCGTCTAATGCGTGCCGAAACGACTCCTGGTTAATTAGTTCGCAACTCTATTCCATACAGTACCTGCGCTACAATGATAATAATGAACAATATAAATTGGAACAATTTGAATTTCTGCCATCGTGAGACGTGAATGGTCGCCAAAATATAATGACCACTCTTGAATATTAGTGTGAACGGGGAGGTCCCTATTTTGTGCAGAAGTTTAACGTGCAGTTTAGAAAACTCGAATATTCCTTCGATGATTATCATACTGCGCATGTGACAAGCAGTCAATACGCTTTTCCACGATGAACAGTTGAGGGAAAAAGCTGGTCAATTTTTGATTATTTGAAGTCGTAAGACGTAACATCCAACACATTCTGTAGATACAATATGTAGTACTATTCAGTTTAAACCTTGCCAAACATTTCAAACTGTTTTACGGACCGAGGCAGTGACCGCAGCTATATTCGGAAGATACTGTTCCAGAGACTTGTGTTTTATTGCATTGAAATTGTGTAAATGTTGAATACTTTTTAACAAATAGCGATAGCCTTCGTCTTTCCCCTCGATGAATTTTGGTTGCAGGAAAAATAGTCATAATTACATTAGTTGATTATATAACAAAACCAAAGTACAGTATTTTACCCCATATGACAATATGGTGCTTAATTGTACTTTTCCGGGCCAGCCTAAATGCTGAAATGCCAATTTAAGTCGTTCCAGCAAGACAACTCTACGAAAAGTTGAAAACGATAATACTTCCGCAAATTTACTTCTATGGCGCCTAGATTACACTGTCAATTAACTCATGGCGATTCTTAGACGTGCTAATATTGTAGCATTCATTTAGTCGTTTTCACCAATTGACATTGTCTTTCAAACATTGTACATTTAGGTATTTACAGAAATTTCCTGGTTTGTGTTGGTCTTTTTAATTAAATGATTTCGGCAGCAATGGAAACAAGTCCAGTTTCCTGGTTTTGGGTGTATTGAAAGTTTCGCGATCATTATTGGATATCAAAAATTAATATCGGGCCCGCCGCAAACGCGGATGTGTGAAATATATACATACACTTCAACGTTTCCGTAATTAAAATAATTGGTAATCTATAATACATTAAGGAACCAGGAAAACAGAAATTATAGACGTTGCCGTAAAATTTCAAGTACATGGTGACGGAAACGGTAACGTGACAAAGGTTTGATTACGGGCGCTGGTAAAATTTTGATTGCAAACATGTCAATCAAAATCAAATGTTGATGGAAGGATTTTATTGGAATCGTTTTCAGCTGGAATGCAGTATTATGGCGGTTAAGGTCAAATGATTGCCAGCGAGAATGCATTTCATGTCAACATGTCACTGGCATGATGTCAGTTGTGTATTCTGAATTGATAATACCTTGTCCATGTAATTGGCAATGGGGAAGATAAATACATAAACAGTTGACAACCAGCCCAGCTTACGACCAGCCCACATGACAACAAGGAAATGTGACCCTCGAATTGTATATGCTCACATGTAAATAAGACATTGATGAAAACTTATGTGACAAATTTGCATGACAGATAAGAAATGATGGGATATAAGACAAGAGAAAAACTAGACATATTCTGATTCCTTATCTTCTAAACTACAACCCAGTATTTTTTGGCTTTTATTTTTCACTGTCGTAACCATGAAAACCATCGCCAACAAACAGTTTCCAAAACGCGTCATTTCATACTATAAAAATGTCGAGGAAAGGTCAAAGGTCAAAGGTGCACAACATTTTACCAGTGGAGGTAAAAAAGAGGTACTACATACAGGATCATTAGAAGGTATCAGGCTACTCAAAACACTAATAACATCAGAAGTAGAGGTCGTCCTGGCACAGTGGACACGCCCAAAATGAGAAAACGAATTTTGAAAAGTTTCCAGGACAATCCATCTATTTCAGTTCGTCCAGCTGCAAAAAATTTGTTTGTAATCCCAAAAGTTTACAACATGCGAAAGCTAAGAAACTTGGCTTGAAATCCTACATAAAGCCAACTGCCCCTAGGTACATCAAAAACCAGGAACAGCTCGCGACAACTGGATTGAAATATGTGTACCAAAAAAACCTTTGTAAAGTGTTGAGTTTAGACGATGAAATTTATGTGCTTACGTGTACTTGGAGGAGTGTATCAAGGGGCGACTACTACCCTTCATCGATAAGCATTACAACCGTAGTGAAATTTTGTTCTGAGCCGACATGGCAACTGCACACTACGCCAACAAAGTGACACAGTTCCTTAACAAAGTAAGTACAGACTTTGTACCAAAATCTAAAAACGCCCCCAACGTACCACAAGCAAGGGGAATTCAAAGATTCTGGGCATTATGCAAATCGGAGTAGTCCAGAAGACCCAACCCACCAAAAAGTATGCAGCGATTGAAAACTGTCTGGACGATTATCAGCAAGAAAGTGACGGAGCAGTCATGAAAAGCCGTGATGGAGAGCGCATCAAAAGGACACCGGGCAATGGGATACCATGGGATTCAAAAATCTAGAATAGTGTAACATTTGTAGTTTAAGGTGTGTAGATTTTAAATATCCAAGAATTGTAGACCTAAGTTTTACCAGTGTTGAGATATTAAAGTTCGAATTTTGTCACAGAAGTTTTCATCAATGTCTTATGTTGACAAGTTTAAATGACAAATAAATTAAACGAATTATTGAGTAAAAGAATGTGCCTCTGTATTACATGCACGCGATAAAAAACTGAGACGAAACATTACGTTATGTTCATTTTTACTGGTATACTCACTCACTAAACGAGCCGAATAACACTGAATAATGTACTTTGTTGGAGCTCGACTCTATTAAAAATGTAATAGCTGCCATGACGTTTGTGACAACCGTGCAATACTGAACGTCAAAAATTATATTACAGTTGATAATTTATTAAATCGATTGATTGGCAAGTTCGAAATATCAAGGATTCAAATGTCTTTCGGTATATATGAAATTAAAGATGTATATACATTGTTGAAACATAGCACCAGCTCGAAATGGTTGATGTTATTTTTAGGAGTCACGGCCAAGTGAAATATTGCACTTACCCAGCAGCACCCGGACGGCAAACTGCAATATCCGAATAATTTACAAGTGCATTTTGATATTTCTCCTTCCACTGAAGTAGTTCATCATAAGAGAGGCGGTGTAACCATTTATTCTGCCAGTCGTATTTCTGGATTGAACCTGCTCAATTCTAAAGAACGCTACGCGTTGTGCTTCGCCAGAATCGCGTCTCGTAGAAAGATCGCTTTTCAAACTTCCAATTCTCCCTAATTACACGAATGATTTCAACTGTAGTTGGCCGACCTAACCTATTGTTATTCTTGTCTTTATTTCAAACATCTGTAAGCATACATATCACACTCAGCAACCTTCACTTTACCTTAAATCAACACACTTAACTTTACTTCCATAGCTTGTTAATTAATTGCTGTGACTGATTGGCTGGTTAAATTGCTTGGATTGCTGAGGAAAGTTTCTTCTCGAAAGCCAATAAAATATCAAAGCAAACAATACTTAACGTGACTACGGGAGCATTTATCTCAGGTTGGGTTTCAAACATGAACGCAGCCGATCATTTGAGGACTCTTTTTAACTTGTCACATCGCCATAAATATTAATGAAAGTATGACCTCAAACTACACTGAATGTAGATAACTGGCCGTTCAACATATCCGCATCTATTTTGTTAATTGTCACATGTGCTATTCTATTAGTAATCAGGTATAAGCTCGGCCGTCTGAAATGTTCATCCCTTTGTGAGTGTGTGCATGTTGCAAGTTGTTATTATCTAAATGTAAATGAATTTGGATTGTGTATACAACTCTGTATTGTCGGAAATCGAACCTAGAGTACACGTCAACGTGAATGTTGCATTATCGCCTGAAGTGGCTTTTTACACCGTATCATCATCCACCATTTATATTTCGTACGTATAACAGTTGACAGAAACAATCCGTTGGTCATTTGACTAAAAGCAAGTTAGTCATTAGCAAGATTACAATTGTAATACTATCTTACTTGTGGAGAACCGAACCCATCCCAGCAAGATGTTAAACTGTTGGAAACTATTTCCTGTACTCTGCAAAATAACGGGTTTACTAAATAGTACAACCATCCTTTGGGACAACAAGCAAAATCGATTCCAAGACGACAACACTGATTCCCAACGGAGGCGGTGGCTTTTGATTGGCAACAAGTTGCATCATGTCTTGTTGGCTGTCATTTTTCTACAAGGCATTCGCGCTTTCCGACAGGACAACGGCTTCTCTGTGACGCACAAATTGTTTTATTTCGTCGAAATTTCAGCAGTGCTCATAACCCGATCATTTCACCAGACCTGCCTCAAGCATTCTGGTGCAATATGTATGTATCTGAACGGAATACTTTCGTTTGAAAAGCATTTTCCACAACGGCGTTGGGGCAGACGAAGGCCATCCACCTTAGCCCAAATGAATCTTCTCTTTGTGTATGGGATCATCGCAACAATATTCGCTGGACCCACTGTCTTTTTGTATGGGATATACTGGCTACATCCCTGCAACCCGTCAATCGCCTTGAACGTCCTGGTTCCGGAATGCTCACCAATTCATGTTGTCAAAAATGCGACTTCAAGCATTGCGGTATTACTTGGAATATGCGTCAAGTGCTGCGTATTCTTAATCAACCATTGGGTGTGGAATTTGTTATGAATACAGTAGCCCTTACAATTGGAGGTGTGGTAATCATTGGAGCCATCACGATGATGGAATATATGCAAATGTAATAATGTTCTTTTAATATAGTTGATTAGGTAAAACGCTAACAGGACTAATTTCACTGATTGTGTTGTGAAACAGGTATCAAGATTGCTATGCTGGCGGACAGCTGACACAAGAAAAAATTTCACACTTGTACAGAACGATGCAAATACTGGGAAACTTAATGAATGAAATACAACAGACAGGTGTAATAGGAGCGATCGTCCTGGGTGCAACCTGCTTGCAAGCAGTGAGTCTAGCTGCTCTGCTTCGCATGCCACATTCATGGGAATACATGTTTGCATTCATTCAGATCATCTTTCCAACGGTTGACACCATTTGTACATTAACTTTCATTGTTGGGCTAATGGGTCAAGTACACACGCAATCCGAGGAAACGCTGCAACAAATAACAAGACATGTTGGATCTTGCAAGGACGAAATCCGATGGATGCGACGGTTTACAAAAAGCTGGCTGCCAGTGAAAGTAAAATTCGGGGAGAGTAATTTCGTCGAACGAGTGACACCATTGAACTGCCACGCGGTCTCAATCGACCTTACGATTAATATTTTGCTCGTTAGTGGATAACGCAACATATTCAAGATTCAGAGAATCCAGGTCAACTGGAAAGTGGATTGTGGACACTGCCTACTAGACAGTGTCTACTACGAGATACTTGTCCTCAATAAGTGACTACAGTCGTGATAGGAATATAACACGTTGTGTTTATTAATTATCCATATTTTTCCAGTCAACGGACCATGATGACGACATTTAATTTATTGTACAACGAAAACACAATTATTGAACTGTGGTTTAACCTTTTTCATGCATTTTTTTGTTCTATAGTGTATTAATAAAACTTAATAATGCAAAGCAAAAATGCTAATTATATGAGAACAATTTATACTAATACGACTATCGATGCGATTTACCATGTCGGATTAACGCGTGGTTGGTGCAATATGCTAATCCGTGGTTAGCACATTGGAATGATTACTTTTCAATATGACGTCGAACATAGATTCAAAAATTTCGTTCTACTTACAAGTACCTTTTTCTCAGAAAATGCATTTCGAAGGTCGAACGTTAGAATACGTCCACTGATTGTTAGCACTTCCCTTTCATTCACCGCTTGTAAAAAATGCAGACGGACAACTTACGAATTTGTGCTCCTTTACACCATCATGCTATTTTATCTGATCTTTGAAATAGGGCTCCGCATTCCCAAAGAATTGAAGACATTTTCTAAAGTATGGCTCCTGATGTTACTTTCACAAATTAAACAGTTGCAGCAGTAGTCTTGTATTATTATGCACTTGTTAACTGCCCTTTACACAACAAGGACAAATTAAATCAAGGTTAGCGTTTGATGGCTTCTTCACAAACAACATAAAACCAAAATATTTATATATTTATTCTAAAATTTACAATGGTACGCTGGACATAATAATATTTAGCTACACATTTACATTTCTTGTGCAACGAAAGATTTCGTTATCACGCTACATACTTGTAGAGCTCTTGAGATGCTTGTTATTTCAAGCGGAGGACAAGCAACAAAATGTGTATTACAAATCGTTAATAATTATTATGTATCTATTCCTGTAGTTATATTTTAAATGAACAATTGCCTAGTAGTCCGTTCCCGCATGGTTCGTAACATTTAGACAAGAATAAATTGAAAGTCTTATACATAACCAAAAACACCGACCTAAAAATTTGTAATGATACTGTAACCTGAAACATATCAAAACATATTTTTATACCTATATTCCAAATGCAAATATGTTTATCGATGTGATTTCCCATGTCGGATTAGGTTACCCTGGTTGCAAAACTCTAAGCCGCACGTCGTGCATTCGAACGGCTTTTCTGTAATTTCACGGCGGATGTGATTGAACAAATCCCTCTTGGTTAGAAATCCACTGTCACAGAAAACGCATTTGCAAGGTCGAATGCATGAATGCATTCTCTTAGTGTGTCCCTTTAATGCACTGCTTAGTAATGTTATGTTTAAACAATACACATGTTTAAACACGTTTTAAAACGTTTATTTAAACATGTGTATACATTTTTGAATACACAAATACAGCGAACACAAAACGAAAAATAAAAAAAACAATTGTTTTTACCAATAAACAAAACAATAAACACGTTTTAAACATGTGTATTGGAACGTTTATTTTCATTTACATCTTAGTAACTTTTCAAGTACAATCAACTTTTAAACAATTACACCCACATTTCCGGATACTTAAAAGTTTGTCATCAAGAGTTCTAAGTCAGAGAATGTTTGTGAACTAACAGTAAAATATTTCGAGAACGTCTTAAATCAAATTAGGCAGCTCCAATGTTTCATGTGGACGTTTTTTCAGTTCAACGAATAAATTAACTGGAATTTTAAGTGAAAATTGCACACATTTAACTACTACTGCTTCTAATTAATTCAAAGTTTTCCACTTTTTAAGATCTTTACCTGTCATTTTCTGGTATTCATCAAATATTTGGATTGTAAGAACAGTAAATGGAAACCTAAGAGTTGTTTGCACATAGCGGTCATATTATTTAATAAAATAAAATAAAATTTCCGTTCTGATGTAATAAACACCAAGTCAATAAACAAAAATAAACGTTTATTTATGTTTATTCACAAAAACAAAACGAAAATAAACAGATCTGGGGCAAAAATAAACAGATCGAGATTTTTTGAAACCTTTACGCAAAAAACAAAACAAAATATTTGTGTATACACATGTGTATTTTAAAACATTACTAGCACTGCTTGTAAAGAATGTAGATGGACAACTGAGGCATTTGTGATCCTTCACACCAGTGTGCTTTTTAGTGTGATCCCTTAAACCCTTGCCACTTTTATATAACGCCCCACATTCAGCACATTTGAAGGGTTGTTCGCCGGTGTGGTTGAGGATGTGACATTCAAGGGAGAACTTGTTTGTGAAGCCTGCGTTACATATATTGCATTTGTACGGCATGCGTCCGCATATGCCTTTTGAGACAAAATTTTCGGCCAAACGTCCGCTTGCATTGTGAACACTCATACGGTTTGATTCCCGAGTGCCAATTGAGATGATGTTTTTGGATAGCCCCAACAGCAAAAGATTTAGGACAAAGATTACATTTATAAGGCGTCTCCAGGGTATGTGATGCTTATGTCTGAATTCACGTTGGCACAAATTGCAAGAAAATGGCCTTCCTCCAGTATGGAAAAGCTTATGTCTGTCAAGATGCCACTTATCAGCAAATCGCTTCTTGCACTCGGAGCATTCCCGTCGGTTAGGTCGGCCGTGTCGCGGCGTCATTGTACTTATGTGATTTGAAGCTATTTTTTGAATACTTGCCCTCTCAGCTCCGGAACTTTACTCAAGTTACGAATGCTTACTAATTGCTTGTATCATGTCACCTCATGTACATCTACACGATCACTGTGATATGCGTCTTAACTCAGCAAGTTCGAACACTCATTCCATTTTATATTGTTAGCTTTCGTACGAAACGAAAATTGAATTGAACACTACCAGAACTCTATCGACCAGAAGATGATTTTAAATGTGTTGACGGTGTCACCAGCATTTAACATAGTAGCGTGTGCAGTAAACATGTACCCAATCTCAACGTTAGATCCCAGACAAATGTGATAAGTGTTGTGAGAAAGTATTTCTGATTACGGATCTGCACGCTTGGCTTCAACTGAAGCTAATTATGCAGCTACGGGCTAGCTTTTGAATGCTAGACGTAAAAAATATTTACACATCCCGAAAATGCAAGAGGAGCCCGAACTCATGTACGGAATATAGTGTACACTTCCTGGAATTACGCCACATGTTTAGGTACAATGTGTTGGTTAAATAAGTACATCGCCACGTAGACCTGAAAAAAAGGAAAATGTGAAGCAACTTTCGGAGCGAGCAACTTATAGCTTGTGAACTAGTGGAATAAGAACTAACAATATCTCAAAACTGCTCGTTTGTGTTGTGTATATGGTTCGGACTACCAATCCCCAAAAGTATGTACCTATGTATTTTTGTTTCATTTGTACCTGTAGGACACTGAAGCGGATTGTAGTGAGTATGTGTCTCATGTGGACATATCCGTTTCTTGGATTCGTGTCGCAAGACATGCTAATCATCATAATGTAGTCCCGAAAGGGCTCCTTGAGGTTGTCGCGTTATTACGTATGTACGCAAGATTGATAGCTATCTTGAAGACCTAGCTTGAACTTAACATGGGTTGAATATTTTTCATTGTTAGAGCGCTGCTTGTTTTTTTATAAAATTCCGAACACTATCCAAAGTAAATGCGTTGATGGGTATGGATATAACATGCTCTTGTATCCTGAACGGATGGCTTGAGCACAGACGTGATTCTTGCAGGCATATATAGGAAATATTTTGTTTGCCCAACGAAAGTTCAGAAAGTGAACAAAAAAGTATGGCCTTTCAGATTACAACCTTCATTTTAGAGAAACGCTCACGGCGGCGTCGGTCGACATTGCTAAATGATCGTGTTTTACGTTTACCAATATTTTCAGTTTGCTACTACCTTGCTAGTTATACTATGCTTGTTGATAAGGGCACATTTACCAGAATTCAAAGTATAAGTGAATTTGCTGCTGAAGTAGCTTATCCGATTCCATGACATAGTCTGGATCGTGTTCCAACTGAATTAGTAAGTCAGGTTTTTTGTGTATATGTAGCTGCAACCTACTAATTAAAGCTCCTATATAAAAGCAGCTTAACTAATTTTGTCATAACATTCTCTTTTGACTCCAGCAATTCTAGGAATTGCATGTTTAAAGCAATCCGCAAGCTACACAAGAATGCCATCCTGCCTCTTCTGTGACCTCCACTTTGATTCATCAAAACAGAAGAAGCAACATAAATGCATTCTGAATGAGTGCATAATGTGTGGAAAACGATTTTCCTTTAAATCGACATTGCAGGATCATCTTAGAAGTCATGTCCAGGAACGCCCCTACACCTGCAGAGTGTGTAACTTGGATTACTCTACTGGAAACGCGCTTCGCCGCCACGCTCAAACTCATACCAGTAACGATGAGCAGCTCCTTCATTGCGAGTTGTGTAATTATAAATCCACTAGAAAGATTCTAATGCGAGACCACTTGCTGCGGCATACAGGCGAGAAGGCATTTAAGTGCGAAAAGTGCGGGAAACAATTTGCGTTCAAGTGGAAGTTGAAAGAACACCATATTTCAATGCACACCGTCGATAAGCCTTACTCCTGTTCTCGCTGTAGCTTCAAAGGAAAACGTCCGTATGATGTTCGCGACCATATGAAAACACACGAATCTCCAATACATCAAAATTGTCCCAGTTGCGATAAGACATTTCAATCTAGATCAGGACTTAAGAGACATTTGATGAAGGTGCACAACAAGAATGGAGGGGTGATACGTAGAGTATCATGCTTGTTTTGCGACCAGACTTTAGCGTCAAAGGAGCACTTAGTTCGTCACACATATAAACACACTGGGGAACTTCCTTATGCATGCGATATATGCGGCAAGGGATTTAGAGACTCTGGACAAAAATATGTACACATCCGACGATTTCACACACTTGAGAAACCGTATGCTTGCCAGAGTTGTCCGTCGTCGTTCGTATCAATTGCCGGTCTAAAGTCTCACGGAAGAAGCGTGCATGCTGTCATAAAACCCGTGCTTCCTCGTAAAGAATGTCCAGTTTGTGGAAAACAGATATCATGCAGTGGAATCAATAGACACATGCGAGTGCACAGGGGCGAAAAGCCTTATCAGTGTCGGATATGTCGCAAGGGATTTTCTCAGAAGGGATCGCGTGATATTCATCAACGACTTCATTCCGGAGAAATGTCGTTTGCCTGTGATGTATGTGGCAAGATGTTCTCCCAGAAGGCAAATCGCGACACCCATTACAAAGCACGGCATCTGGTTGCAAAGAAATTACATCAATGCAAGGACTGTGGCAATTCTTTTCGGTTTGGATATATGCTGAGAAGACACGAAAAGCGTATTCATTCGAAGGCTTAAGTGTTTCCCAGGCATTCCATATGAGTTTGTGTTACAATTTTAAAAAACAGTTTTTTTTTCATAAAGTACTCTAATTACGTCACTGTTTTGAGAAATAAAATTTTGCAAAGTTTGACGTTCACATTGGTAAGTATTTATTGCTAATTTTGTGTAGCCGCAACTGAATCAATTAAATACTGATTTGTCATTTTTTTCAAAGTTGTATGACATTACCTTCAATTAAAATGCAAATTAAAAATCTCCCCATATAAGTACGCATTAATGAGTCAATCATTAATCAATTGTGGTCTTGAATATCCAGTTTACGCAGGTGTTATAAATATTTCGATAAATATAAGTTTCAAACATTTTATTTGACCTTGTTTTAGTGTACGAGTTTGCGCACATTCTTATGGTTGGTCGCCACCGCGCATCCATACCGTCCGAACATAATCACATTAAATTGGTTTTTTACAGTCATTTATAATGACTTTAGCTCACTAACGTTAGCAGCACTTACCTCGACCAATGTTATCCCCAATTTCGATCAGAGGACAAGAATGATGGACATGCAGATAAAAAGCGTTGTCGCTGGTCGTTCTATTAATTTCCGAGGGCAAAAGTTTGTATTGGTAATTACAGGTATACTAGATTTATATTAAGACAATATAGAATTTAAGTTGATATGCCGAACATGTGTTTAATTGCTAACTATTTAGTTAACAAACTAACTTAACTGAAGATTGCTAGTTGCAGGAATATTTACTGCTCAAACAGTAAGGTGCGTGTCAAAACACAGGGATATTTTTTGAAATGGTCATAACTTTTAAGGAGTTTTATGGATTCTCCTCATGTTCACACCAAATTGGGACCAACTTATACTGATAATGCTTGCAAGGTTGCGTGATCCTACCTTCCTCATAACGAGAGTTAAGTTATGACCATTTCAAAAAATATCCCTATGTTTTGACACGCACCTTAATGTCTTTTTACACAATCGATATCATCCATTTAAGTTAATGTGTTCTAATTTTCATAGGCAGTGAAGAAATATGATACGGAAATCAGCATCTTAGGTAATCCGGCTGATGCCAAATCCTGTAATTATAAAAGAATTTTATAAAGTTTGCTTTTGTAAGATCGGAAAATAGGAATAACCTCGTGTATACCCCAAACTGCACGACATTGCGGTAAGGCGAATCGACAATATCTCCTTGCAACGCACAGCAACTTCGTCTGCAGGTGTGTATCTAGTATGCATTTTCATGCCTAAAATTAGACCAAGCATAGACAAAGTCGTTGGTGCTGAGGACGGGCAGAGGTAAATAGTGGCGAAGTTAAATATTATCTAAAGGTAGTCAATTATAAAGTAATGCATTACATATGTGATTTTTGCAGCTTGTAAACAAAACATAAGCACCTCCTACCAAACCCCAAAATAAATTCTTCCCTTCATCACGTAACTGTCACATGTTGAAACTACGTGGTCCATTTTTAGTGTTGGTTTGCAGATGGCACAAACTTTTGGATAGATTTAAACATGTATACGTAAAACTAATGTAATGACTAAAGAGAAGAGTATTTTTCCAAATCAAGGTAAAACTGAAACTTGTAAAATATGTGATCCTAAAGGGCTACGGCATGTATTACTTGCGGTTTATTATTACGCAGAACCATTTATTTCTGGAAAATTAGTGCCACTGAAATACTACAGCGAAATGCGGTTAACATGTAGTGCATGGAGAAATACCTGGCGATTGATATATATATATATATATATATACGGGTTATTTTCAAAATGCAGTCCCGTAATAAATGTCTGTGCTGTTAACATCAACAACCATCCACGCTTCATGCATATATACCTGGTAGCTCTGGTATATGACCTTAGAATATTTCTGAAACGCGGACGATCTCATATGTAGATACTGTGATGTATACACGAGTGATTGCATGAGGTAGTTCTATCCAATACAGACGAATGTCATTCGGTCGGGTAGCAGGTGCATGCACGTCATGTACTGGTTGGTGCAATATTTTGTCAGGGTAGCAGGTGTTCAGGCGTACGTGTTCTTTTATTTGACAAAGTATCCCACATATGAAAGTGTATTAAGGTTTACGTATGCTCCGTTTGTGTATAATGATCTATTGATTTTAGTACATACCACATTCCCGCAGGAATGTTAGGAAGATAATTTCCTCTCCCAATGTCACACAGTAACGTGGTAGCGTCGCTAAAAATAATTCAGGTAATGTGTTTTATAGACAGCATTTGTTAGAGGAACGGGCACGGCGGCATCAGTCGCCATTGAAGTATTTAGTAAAAGGTAACAGTCAATATCTCGTAGCTGCAAGTGCAGTTGTTAAAACAAAATTAAATAATTAGCGCTATTTCCTTAAAAGCGGTTGGAAAGTCATTTCAGGAAACTAATGCCCTGTTTGCAAATCAAACAAATATTATATTTTTTTAAATCCCCAAAATGACGAGCAACAATTTCCAGGTTGGCGAATGTCACCAGGCATTGAGAGTGGAAAAGGTAACTGGGAGATGTCTCAAAATATAAGCAATTATTTACTGACCATATTTACTGAGCCACTTATGACATTAATTTTTCGCGTAATGTTTTGTTTTCAGATTCTGGAGCACTTCTTCAAGTACTGCTCTTTGCACGTCTTGCGCCTGTGCAGACAAGTATCTAAATTGTGGCACACGTCATCAGGGACACAATGGAGACTGCGGGCAACTGTGGGGTTGGATTCTCCAAGCAAAATGTCTGTTTTCTTGGATTTTATACAGGAAACTGGAGCTCGAAATTGTTACGGGAATTTCCGCTTCCGAGGCAGCTTCCCGACAGATATTTCAAACTCTTTCTGGACAGCTTGTGGCAAAAACATTAGCACACTAGTTCTTGACGGCTGCGCGTTCGATAATGTACACAACTTACGTAGTATCATTTATCGCTGGACTCCAAATTTGGAAACGCTGGTTTTACGAAATCTCACGGTTAATGGTGATATGCTTGCCAATGAATCCGAGAGATGTGAAGATCCAGTATTTGTAGAAAATTGGAACCTACGCTCCCTTACAATTGAGATTAAGAGTCTTATTGGAATATCGTATATGGAATTGCTCTCTCATTTTCCTGGACTGAAGGTACATTTATCGCTTGAATTCGAACTAAAATTTGAGGACTCTGGTTGTCATTTGTTAACATGTTCACTAGCTCATTGATTTACCCATTCCAGATCATTCATTTAACCGGAACACTGGACATACAGGACAGGTTTTTTCCGGCAGTGACGGCGATTCGAAGGACTCATCCGCAAAAGTTAATGTTAAAACATGTGTTTGCCGTCGAGGGAACTGTGCGCCTTAACTCGGGAATTGGACCTGGCATGACTGACGCACTTGTCGACCCTGCTCTCCAACTTGAAACCATATCAATTGGAGTGAACACTGAAATGAGTTTTTCAAATCTTGAACGAGTCATTAGGGCAAATGTGTCTTCTCTGAAGAAAATAATTTTGAACAGACTCGAGCAGCAAATTGACATTGTGACCGCTCCAATTCCCATATACGCCCGACTTGACAATCTAACCGATCTCGTCGTTCACCACGAATTGCTTGCAAGTTTTGAATTTCTGAAATTCACGACAAACTTGGTGTCCTTTTCAAGTATTGATGACAGAGACAAGCACTTCCCACGTAGACAGCTACCGGAGTTACATTAACAGGAACTGTACAGAACCCAATTGACTCGCTGCATGTTCTTCGAAGTTATCAATTCAGGAATTGAATCAGTTTAGGAAATGGTTTCCCAACATGGAGCGTTTATCAACAAGTCTGGACAACGACACCCTCAGATTCGTTTGTGAGCACTGGATAAATCTCACTTTATTGGAAATTGGATCTGAAAGCTCAGTGGACGAGTGTGGGATGACTGGAATGTGTGCGGAGGATATCGTTATGATTCCCAAAGAGCGGGTTATACCTTACACGGTGACACAGCCAAATTTGACTGACTTGAACCGTTAGATGTTACCAATTTAAATGATAGTTAATACATGTAAAATTAATTTTGTGGTTCTAATCTGATTCATTTTTTTCATTACTCTAGACCTTCGTCACTTACGCTTGAATGCAATTCCCCTGATGCACTTGCCGTTGGGATATTCCGGAACGTTTGCAGTGAAGAACCATCCTAACCTTTTAATTCTTGATGCTAACGGAGGCCTTTATCGCGTTAGTGTATTATGCGTATTTATGCTAAGGGGTTTAGGCCGTCTGCTAATATTATGTTATGTTCGCTACCAATTTGAATATTATATTGTTCCAGATAGCGGAGAATCTATGGATTGATCTTCGGGAACCGTTCCGCTTCAATGGGAAGAATTGATTGGCGATTTGATGCGTGGACATAATATTTCCACATATGTAAAAGTCGGAATAAAGGTAATCATAAATTATTATACTGATAATTAGTTGAAGAACGATATATTTACTAATTCTAGAAATGTTTTTCTAATTCCTTGAAGGTTGGACGCATTTGACTGAAAAATAGTTATCCATAATTTCCAATAACATAACAAATGTTGGGATACATACTTATAAATGCCTCACATATCTCGTGATGAATGCTTATGCTCAGATTGAAAGAAATATTCAGAGTAGCCTTGTCCGCTGAATGTTATATTATTTTCATATTCAAGCACAAAAGCATTTTGCTTGCAGCAGCGCCGGCTCTAATTTAAAGCCGACATAACGATTTAAGCATAATATCAGCAAATGCAATGCAGCTACCCGGTTTCATGTACATGCATCGTTTTAGCCTATGTACCCAAATGCCTACAACATGTTGCCGCCGGCTGGGTTTGCCGCAATATGTGAATTGATGAATCACTAGCATTATTTTGGTTCATGCATACGCATATGTTAATGTATGCAATGTGAAAGTATAAGCCCTATCAATAAATACATCCTTTTGCCTAGCCACTAAGGAGCAATATTTGAATGGTATAGTCGTTCGCAAAATCAAAACAGTGCAACGGCGTTAAACTTTCCACAAAACTACCAGATCCAAAGGCAACTTTGATCGGTTTACATGTTTTGATAGACCTGCGTCTCCACCTGATTTCATGGCCACTCGTTCCAATCTGCCGCTTCATTTGGTGCCTCGTTTCCTCGGATTCAGCAAACACCTTACTCTGGAGCCCTATCATGAATGCCGTCGTGCACATAGCCTCACTGAGAACTATAGCGAGAATTGCCAGCGGGCAAGCATACTCCCATGATATTGGTATATGAACCAGTGCAGCTAAGCCGACCGCTTGAATTCCTATTGCAGCAATTATGCACGGACCAGTTACTCCTGTCCGTTGTATTTCATTCATGAGGTCTCCCAGAAATTGGAGTGTTCGGTAAATACGTATTGTTCGCTCATACGACAGCTTTCCTTTCACATACTCCTCTTTGTACCTGTTATAAAAGGTATATAAAATGAGCCAAGTTTGTTTTCATGTTGAGAAAAGTAACATGTTTTGCTTACAATTGCATGTACTCTATCAACAGAATCGTTCCAATGATAAGCACACCAAAAATTGATAGGACGGAGACATTTAGGACAAAATTCCATATCCAGTGGTTGACCATGAATACACATAACTTGACTATTGTTCCAACCAGGAGTACAGTAATTGAGGGCGTATTGCTTATTCCAAACATGGATGAACATTCTGGGATCAACCAATTCATGGCAATTGTAGGGCTGCACGGATTTTGCCAATGTATTCCATAAACAAACACGATTGGTCCAGGAATTGGGGTGAAAAGAAGGATGAAACCGAATAGAATATTCATAGACGCAAGGCGTGATAGTTTTCGTTGACGTATGTCGGTGCCTGGGAACTGCCTTTGTGTGGATAGAAGTCCGTTCATGTAGAGGCAGATCGCACCGGAATGGTTACGACAACTCTGCTGCAATGAAAGGCATATGAGCAGGGAGGCAACTTCGATAAAATAAAAGAGCTTTTGGGTTGGAGTAAGGTTGTTGCCGTCTTGTCCGAAGCTGTGAATCCCTTGCAGCAGGATGAGGGCCAAGAACAACTTATGCAAGTCGCTGAGTATAAATGTTTTACGATGCTGACGGGGATTGTTTCGGATGTCTCGGAAACATCTTTTATTATTGTTCCATTCAATGGTTGTGCTGTTTAGTACGCCAGATACTTTGCAGATGACAGGTAAAAGCTTCAAGCTGGTTGACAACATATTGCTGGTAAACATGTCGTTTTCGTTGGTCCAGAGTCACTCCGGAACAATTTCGTTAACCCACTTCTCCGTGACTTTGAGCAACGAATGACATTAATGCTTTTGTTTTGCTTATATGTTTACCATACCGCTTCAGATATACAAAGAATGTTTAGCATTGCATACTACGTAAGCATATAGACAAATGGATATAAAGCCTGCAAAGTTATTTCCGTTTGCTAGCTGTCAAGATTTAATCAAGGCCACGTGTATAATAACAATTATACTTGTCAAGAAAGTATACATATTCAGCAGATATTGAAATGTGATGGTATTTTGACAATTTTATATAATTTATTGCGAGCTGAGTCAGCAAGTAAACTTTGTTTGTCGTCGTTGTTAGGAGTCATATCGTACTATTTATCGCTTGACTTTGTTGCATATAAATTGTCGAAATACATGCGCCAAATGATATCAGTAATGCTTGTAAATAAGCTACATATACATTTCATAGCGCTGCTGCAAAATAATGCGACATGAAGGTCTGAAATAACTTTCTTCTTAAAGCATTTATACAGCCGGGAATTTTTAGCTCGCTTACGAAATGTTGGACACGAGCCATAAGATATCGTTCACGGAGCAGGCTCATGGAATAAACGTGCATGTTTCGTTATCTCCTGTGCATACTTGAATGCTCAGATTCTCAAAACATTGATGTCAACAATTTGCATAATGTCAGGTCGTGGGCGTTTCTTACGAAATTGTAAAATGGTTACGTTTGTTTTGATTATTTTGATATTTTTGTCTCCTTTCCATAACTCCGGTTGGTGTTGAGCATTATAAGTTCACCGCTGCCCACGCCATTTAAGGAATGCAGGCGCGCAGGCTAATATATGTAGAAGAATATACTCTATTTGGGGAATGATTGACGGGTGACATGAAACCATTTTCTAAATCTGATTAGCACAGAGGCGACAGCTCAAGTTGCAAAACAAGTGTGGGCGTAACATTTCCTTTGCTGTTCAAAACAACCGCTCTTACCAAATCAACTCACGTATTTGCGTCTCAAATTTCTCTGGTTGCGAAATTACAAAAATAAACTTTAAGTTAAAATGCTGGGAAGATCAGGGACATTTTGCATATTTTCAACTTGAGAGCCGTGTTTACGAAATACCAAATTATAAATCGGTTATGCATGCCATGATTATATGAAAATAGCACGTGTCACATTTCCATAAATTATGTCAGTGTGTTTAGTGCCATATGTTAACTAGCTCCCACGCGATGGACGGGATGCAGAAATAAAGGCTAATATATGTCGAATTATATACTAGTTTTGGGAATGATTGACAGGTGACATTGAACCAAGTTCCATAAATGATTATCACCAAGACGACAGCGCAAGTTGCAAAAGGGAGGGGTGTCGAACAGCTCCTTTGTTGTTGTAAGCAACCAAGCTTACCAAAAACAGCCTACGGATTGGCGTAACCCATTTATGTTTTTATGTAATTTGAACAAAACACACTTTACGTTAAACATTTTGAGTTAACTCGTCGGAATACACGCATTAAAAATAAAGCTATGCGTATTCAAGAGAGCTGTTTGCTGTCTTTTATATAACTAGTTAGGTGTAACCTTTAATATATAACTACCGGAAGAGTGAAGCATGCCCAGGTCACAAATTAGGTATGTATTCGACCGTTATACTACGTTAGTGAACCTCGAATTGAACATCTCCACCGATTTGTGGAATAAAATTTTTTGCCACCTGGTGACCCCTCTACTCCGACCCCACCCCGCCACCATTTTACCGATTTGACCAATGGTCTATTGACAAGAAATTATCCTAATGAACTCCTCTATCCATTTATACAATAAAAAAATTCACGCATGGGTCAACCCCAGCAGCCCCCACTTTGGCCATTGTACTTGCGCTCAATGACGAGATACATGGCTGAAAATCAATAGGGAAGGTCCTCATGGGCCAATGCATTTGTGTTCCAAAATTAAGGGAAATCGGTCAACGTGAACGGAAGTTAGAGTGGATGCGGACACACAGACAGACAAACAGATCAATCGCTATAACTACCTTTCAAGCATTTCATGCTTCCGGTAGTTAATAATGTAAAGATTAGATGTAAATAATAGCTTCATAATTAAAATCTGAGATTAGCCCTTACACGGATACATGTACTATCAGTATCCCAAACATCATTGTCCACGAGAATCTATTCTGAACATCTCCACATTATTATTAGGTAGCACGATGTTTGCCATGTTATAATATTTCGTTTGTGAACCAACCGCTCGATGATTAATAATCATGACGCAGTTGATCATGTGTAGAAACGTGCCCTATTGACCCGTTACGTAGCCAGTTAACCATATCTGTAGCTTCTCTAATAATTGACCCTGCCAGCGCACTGTTGTTTTTATACTATTTCACCTAATGTTGTTGTACTTTTATCTTTAATTGTAGCGCGACAAAGCCATACACAAATGCAAGCAAAACGGGTTGTTTGAATGAAACAAATGCAACAATAAATATCCAAATGCTTACTTTAAAACCGCGCAGGATCAGAAAGCAGCGGAAACTTGTAGGATCTGAACTGTCATGTCAACCGCGAAATCAAAGCAACGGAGTGGTGTTAAATTATCCACAAAATTAATTTCTCCAAACCGAACATTTACCGGGCTGCAGCTTCGAATGAACCGACGATCTAATTGAACAGCATGTACATAAGATCCCATGCGCTCGCCCATTTGTCGAATGGCCTTTACAGATTGAGAGTGTACTTGACTCATGAGGCCCATAATGACGGTTAATGCGAGAATAGCATTAGAAATACCAAAAGTGTACAGCATTACCAGGAAAACGTTCTCCCAAGAAAAAGACATGCGCACCAGTCCTGTCAGGGTAAACGATTGCAAGACAATTGCTGCCACTATCATGGCGCCAATGAGACCCTGTTGTTGGATTTCGTTCATGAGGCCTCCCAGAATTTGCATTGTGCGATACTGACCAACAATGTCGTCTTGTTTGAGTTTTCCTTGCAGCTGCCTTTCCTGAAATCTGTCAAAATTAGCAACGTATTTTTAGTCAAGTTTCTCAAATATATACTTGTACTTTTTTTCTGAAATTGAAATTTCCGTACATTTGCAAATATTCTCGCAACGTAGCGGCTCCAATGATGACCACGCCTCCAATTGAAAACACTGCTATGTTGAAGCCAAAGTTCCACATCCAGTGAGTTGCCGAGAATGCAAAAATCTTGACAGCTGTTCCAACCAACGTGTGAAATGTGGGTAATTGTTGCGAGCATTCCGGAATCAGCCAGTACATCACAATTGAAGGGCTACACGGCTGCTTCCAATAAATACCGTACACAAATGAAATTGGGCCAACGATAACTGTTAGGATGACTCCGTAAACAGAGAGCAAATTGAGCGTGGCGAGGAAGGATACTCGTCGTTTACTGATATCATATCCAGGATATTGCTTCCGGAAGGAGAGCAGTCCGTTCCAATAAGAACAGATTGTGTGGCAATGCTTTTGACAGGTTTGTTGAAACAAGTGACATGAGATTGTTACGTTGACTTCGATAGCGTAAAGTATTGATTGCGCTAGAGGGATGTCGGCATTTTGCATAAATGCGCGAACACCTTGGAGTAGTACAACCGTGATTAACAGTTTGTGCCAACGGCTGCAGCTCGTTACTCGTCGTCGCTTCTTAACTTGACTCTGGCGAAATGTATCGTCCTTACTATCCCATTCTATTGCCGTACTGTGAAGTACGCCTCCAATTTGACAAATAGCTGGCAGAAGACTCCAACCATTTTGAAGCATATTATTTATGTTGAAGAGTTGGCGCAGATTTGTGCATAACGATTTATACAAAGCTTTGCAGTGCTGCATACATGTGAACTGGTAATTAGAAGGGCTGGCGGCCAGATTCATTTGGTACGGAAAAACGCGAGCCATGCCTGACATGAATACAATTTAACGGCAGAAAACAAAACTGAATGCTACCTGCACTAAAGTTTATATTTTAAAACTATTGTTGAAAACAAGAGCTAATATTTTTGTCGTAATCAAAGCTTTTAATATCGGGTGACCCGACGTGGAGCTGTAATATTCCTAGCTTTTTAAATTATACCACAAAAATATTTATTCCTTGCTGGCTTTTTAATTAACTTCCCGGCAGCCCACCAAGATAAGAATCCAATTAACGCTAGCGAAAACAATCTAAAATTATATTTTCACAGGGCATATGTAGCGATTATCTGTATTTCCCAAATTGATTTGTGCCTGTGACGAGCACGTTAGCAATTCGAGCTTTGGGAATTCCAACACGGTTTAATTTTCGTGACACGTTTTTCTTCACATTTGACAGACATGTAGGGACCATCATTACTTTGTTTTGCACCGATGCAATAACTTGTGATCCACAATATCCGTGCACAGCCACACCAAGCGTTCAGCCTTAATTAAAATTGGTGACACATTTTTATAACCCTACCGGGCCCGCTTGCACAAAAACTATTTTGGGAGTATGGAATAAAGTTCAAAGTCACATTTAAAATATAATTGCTCGCATATTTGGGAAATATCAACATAAGTTGCCAAAGTGTTGCGCTAAAAGTTGGGAAATATGAAAACCTAATATATTCAGCAACGTATACACGTATTTGCAATTGAAAATTGTCGGATATTTTAATCTGGAAATTCAATTAGCACTTCACGATGCCTTTGGCCTCACCGTTTTACAAATATCAGTTGGTGCACATGGAAACAATTAGTTGACGTCTCGTGAATTAGCAGTTTAGTTTAGTTTCCCGGCTGGAAATCATTGCACTTGAGCATACGTACCGGACACCGTACAGTATATAGCTGTTCATTTGACAAAAGTTTCGCTTCTGAAAAACAATGCATACGTAACTGAGAGGAACACCTTCATATTAGGTCCTCGTAAACGGTGACACGATGGACGGGCTTGCCTTTCGGCCTAGATAAGTCTTGAATACGTGCATCGTTTATGTAGACGTGTTTGAATTTCTCTATTTGACAACCAACACAACATTTATAATTTTAAAAATAATTGATATGACGCAACGGTTTATGTTAGATTCAAATAATCCGATAATGTTAAGGTTCACGATGCACAGTAAAATAGCCCTGTTCGGGAAATTAATACGTTATATCTCGGCTGACGATATTTTGAAATTAAACTTGAATGTCATGCAAATCGATCATGCAAGCACGTGTAATGCTGAGGCGTTGTCTATTTTGAAGGAAGCAAGGTTTTCAAGAAAACATGTCACAAACACTATCAATTTGCAATCTGGTAAACAAGAATGTAGTCAACAATTTTCAATCTTCCACTTAAGTCGCTAGTCATCGTCAGTCATGAATAACTAATCATATATATATATATATAATACCTAAATGTACATGTCAGCTGTCAACGTAACTTTCGGTGCTTCATTTTAAAAAGCTAAAGATCTAGGCACGTACACCTGAATCCTATCCGCCACAAGGCTATGTTACTCAAACATTATATATTCTTGCTAGAAATACCATGACATTTTGATTAGACAAGCCAAGCAGTCCAAATGCTGCCTAAATTGCAATCATGGTTTGATCTTGACAATTGTCAATTTGAAAGACCTTTCTTCGTCTTATTAACTACCGGAAGCATGAAGCGTCAAAATATATTATACCATAAATCTATGGGGATAATCATTTTGAGCCACAAAAACGTAGTATAATGGTCAACTATATATCCAAGTTCGCTATTGACACATTGATAACTCTTCCGGTAGTTAAGTATTAAAGGTTACATTTTACTAGTTTATGTATTTTTAGCTTCACATGAAACCGTTCTTTGTCATCACATTAAAAGCAAGAAAACAACAAGCCAATTTGCTTCACTCGGCCTTCGTTGAAACGGTGGAAAAATAGGTTTTTAAAAACCATTAAAGTGAAGCAAAAATCTGATAGAGTTCTGCTTGAAAAATGCTGCCAAGAAGCTGGAATGTGTTTCAAACCATCTGCTAAATAGCAAGAATACTTCGAAGAACGACCATCGTCTGGGACAAAAAGAAAAATCGATTCCGAGACGAGCGAAACCACTCTCTAATTTATCTGACCACACTGACATACAGCAACATACACAAACTCTTTTCGCCATCGTTCGTTTCAATGTATTCGGTCGTGCCGGCGGAAAACCTGCAATGAGTTGTATGCCGATTACCTGGGAATACTTTTTTCCACTAATTTAGCTAACGTTCCCGCTTTCCGACACGGTTGGTGAAATGACATTTATTATTGGGCTAATGAGTCAAGTGCACACTCAATCGGATGAAACCATTCGGAAAATGGACAAACATGTGGGAAGCTGCAAGCATAGCGTCAGATGGAGACATAAGTTTATTCAAAGCTGCACTCCGGTCAAGGTGCGTTTTGATGACGGGAACTTTGTGGAAAGTGCAACGCCATTTAGCTGATATGCTAACTCGACTGACCTTACCATCAACATTTTGCTCGTTAGCCAATAGGATGCCTATTAATGGCCCTAGTATTCGACGGCACTGTATTAGGGATACGTTGTAGAATTGTTCGAAATATAGCCGTTGTAGACTGAACGGGTCTCAACAAATGGGATAAAATTTCAACATTTATGCTTGGTAGAATCAAAGTGCCATGAACGGGTATGTAGTAGCTATGTATTGTAATGGACTTGCAATTAGTTATCATGTAACCCAAGAGAAGCGATCGTTTCTCACAATTATATACAATATCTCGGTCGTAGAAGTATTGAATATATCAAATGTAAGTCAAAATAGTTTCAACATATAAATAAAACACCATTTTATTGAATGCATTCCATCAACGTTTATCATTCCATTTATGTTACTTCATAATAAGGCATTATCCGATGCGAATGTATGTAAACTCGAATCCAAGGAACTGATGGAGGATACAATGCAGATCGAAATTTGGTCCGGTTGTACGCCTTTTCACATACAATGTTTAAAAACGTCGTCGTTATCCTATTCCATCATCATTTTATTTGTGCCCGTATTGCCATGATGATATTCATGACCAATTTAGGACGGATAGAGCACGTTTCACCGTTACTTTGAGACTACCATTGAAAAATAAACTGCATGTCATTACAAAAAGCATACGATGGATCCATAGTTAGCTACTGTTATATAACTATGTCGCCGCCTACGCAATCTAAATATCTGGGGAAATGTCCGAGTAGAAGATAACGTCAACATATTAACATTTCCAGTTGCGAATTAAATTGTCATCAATTAAAGACAAATGCTGCTCGTCAAATAGACATCATGACGTAAACGGCATCATATTCAACTTCATAGAACATTTGCTTCTGAAGTCCTTTTAGGTAATTATTGTAGCTCATACCATGTCATGTCATATGTTTGTATTTATCTTCGAGACTTGGCAGACATGTCAACTCGAGCAACGAGTTTACATAAAAAGAGAGATACCACGTACGTTACTAAGCAGTAAGCAGTTTATTTACGGCTGTTGCATATAAAATACTTTTAGCGTTGTTTAGTCAGTGAATGGCGTACCTAAACAATTAATTTAACGACTCTCGTAACCTTATCATAATCAATATTGAACAAGCTTTCAATATCAACGCCAGTGCGATATACATCCCAGACATGTACGCTGATACTTTCTCCCAGTGCTGACTGACAACAGGCAGAGCTCATTAAGTTTCAACAAGAAATAGTAACCAATTCCCTCAAGCGTCGCGTCTACTGGATTTATATATATATATATATATATATTCAGAGCCCATAGGTATCACATATGTTGCTCGAGAAGACAAAAAAACCGGACTTAGTATTTAGGAGTCACCTTGGATAAAATGAGCCGATTGTTCAAATAATTATCTTATAAAATTCAATTTAATTAAGTGTTTACTTGACCCTGAATCCGACAAGCCTCCAGCACGTGGCTGGCGTCGTACAAGTCAAATTAATTAAATCTCAACCAACAATCTCGGAAAGTTCCAATTAGTTAAAAGCGTGGGTAAGTTTGGCGCATTAGGAAATTTCCATTCGCTGAATATTTCAAGTCGCATAATAGCTTTACGGTAGAATACAAGTAACTAAAATATTTAATAGTTCCCATTCCATATAAAAATGAGTGTCATTACATCTCATAGCCGGAATAGCGGTCAAACCATACACCAGCCACGGCCTCCGCAGCAACAAAGCAGTAGTCCGCGCAACGGGGTTACGCGTCTAACCTTGGGTAAGTCAACATTGCTGGTGCCAAACTGCGCATTAAGCAAACACTACTATAAATCAATTTTATTTTCCCAGATTCAGTTTCATTTGTCGAGGCGGAAGCAGCGGAGAAATCCGTTTTCAACAATTCCAGCATGCTATCACGAAGTTGGAAACTCTTTCCAGCCATGTGTAAAATAGGTGGCATGGTGCACTGTACGATCATTCGATGGAACAGCAGTCAGGGGATATTTGATGTGGGTGGAAATAAAAAATGGCCATTTGGAAATGCAAGGCTAACAGTTTACAGCCATTTACACAAACTGCTGATCGGAGTCATTCTCGCTCAAGGCATTCATTCATATGGCGGGAAAAAGTACAAAACCATTCCTCTTGCAGAGAAGATACTATATTTCCTCGCCATCGCAGCGATTCTTGTGACACGATCATTCCAACAAGCTTGTCGGAAGCATTCCCGCACAATCTGCTCATATCTGAACGGACTTATCTCCTTCCGGAATCAGTTCAAAGGTTATGATATCAGCAAGCGAAAAATCTCATTTCTAGCAGCGCTAAGTCTTCTGTTTGTGTATGGGATTTTTATCACTGCCATCCCTGGACCTATCGCGTTTGTCTATGGCATCTACTGGAAACGGCCCTGTAGCCCTGCAATCGCCATGAGCTGGTTGATTCCAGAATGCTCGCAATTCGAGTGCATCAGTAAAACATTGCCAACATTTGGGGCGTTGTATGGAATGTTCTCGAAATGCTTTGCATTTCTTGCTACGCAGTGGGTTTGGAGCTTTGGCCTGAACGCATCCGAGCTTGCACTTGGAGGCGTGGTCATCATTGGCGCCGTTACTCTGCGCGAATACATGCAAATGTAAAAACCTCAAAACTATGCATAATATTCAGTGGAGCTCAACTTTTTATTTCGAATCTTATTTTCACTTTTCACAGATATCAGGAAAGACACATCAAAGGAAAACTCAAACAAGAAGAAATGGTGCTCCAGTACCGAACAATGCAAGTTCTGGGAGTCCTCATGAACGAAGTCCAACAGCAAGGTCTAGTGGGTGTCACCATAATTGGTTCCGTATGGTTCCAGGCGGTAAGTTTAGCAGGACTGCTGCGTATATCGCTCTCATGGGAAAATACATTCTCGTTTATGCTGTTAGCACATGGCTTCGTGGATTCCGTAGTCGCCATAACTGTAATCATTGGGCTTATGAGCCAAGTGCACTCTCAGTCCGAAGAAGCCATTCGACAAATGTCAAGAAACATGGGGACATACATGCACAAGGTACAATGGAATCGTAGATTCATTAGGAGCTGCACTCCCGTAAAGGTTCGGTTTGGAGAAATTAATTTTGTTGACAGGCTGACGCCGCTACGCTGCTTTGCATTGTCTATTGACATCACCATTCAAATACTGCTTATTTCTAGAAGGTAGTTGATAGCATAACGGGATAGCCTAGCTATATGAACATGGTTCATTGGTTTTGTTAAGTTGAAACTTGCAATTGATCCGCAATATGCTCGACCTTAATGTAGTATATTTTAGGTGTGCGTTATAATCAACTTAAAATAATTTGATTCCTATCGGACGTGTAAACATGACATGAGTGTATGATTAAATATAATTGTATGAGCTAAACTAAACCATTTCCACTTCACATCTAATATGCAATTGCGGCAACACCTTCACGTACATTACAACCTGTTTTTAAGGATGTTCAGAGTTTACTTTCATTTCATCGTATTTTTTTGTTTTATTGCATACTTGTTGGTGGTATTCAAATACTCTTACAAGTTTTTTGCACGCTTGTTGCTTTTAAAGTTTGCGGGTGAACTTTTTACATAAATTCTCACCACAATTTCTTTGCATGAGTGGCAGTTCGCACGGCCATCAGTTCAAAAGTACGTTGATTACTTTTTTACGAGTTGATTACAATAAAAGTGCAATGCAAATATCCCATTGTGTTAAGTTAATGAAAAAGACGAGTTTTTAGTGACCACATTGTATTTGTTTTATCAATTTTCTGAGACAAACTAAAGGACAAGCTACCACAAAGCACAGGAAATGATAGAAGCTAGGAAAGATTTCCAAAATGTTTGCCATTAATTTCCATGCTCCACGAGATCAAGTCAAAATAATTAAGTACATAATGCTTAGTATTTCTATTCTGGCCACCTTGGCGACCGCAGCAAATCTCTACACATTTGTTCCCTTATCCGCCACTAAGCTGCTGAATATGACGGTATCATCCCGGGATCTGTATAAGCGTGAAACGCTGTCCTTAATAACAGCCGACTATTTCAAACCTCGTGCCAGGAACCATGTTGATTTACATGAAATACTGCGTTCAAAATCGATCACACGCAGCCTTGTTATATTGGACAACTATTTCGAAGACGACATTTCCAGTGTAGACAAATCATACGTGCCCATAATTGCTCGGAAACCTGTACCTGGCATAGGCTCGTATTCCGTTGAGAGCGAAGACGGAAAGAAAGTACAAATAATCCGACCGCAATTCCTTGCAACCAATAAACATTTCAATGTATCGGTGGAAACCAACTCCGGAAGCATATCCTGTCCTATCTCCAATTACCTGGAAGGAATTGTGAAATCGGATATAGTCGATTTTTGCACAAAATTTAAAATGTCGCTGTATGCGTTCAAAGTTAGGCAGTTCAACTATATGCTGCACTTGTCTCTGTATTTGCCCAGTTTCGTTGGAAGTCATTTTGTGGACTATACGTATAATGTAGTATTTCCAATCCCCAAAATCATACGTAATCCTTCATATTTCACAATATACGTTGAAATTAACGAGCGACGCCGGATGGATGATGCATCAGAATTTAGACGTGTCCTTAATCAGGTGCCCCGGTCGGAAAACTCTGATGATTTCCACGTCAACGAGATATACTTATTAGCACTGCTTGAATCCAGTAGTAGTGAGCGGAGTCAATTAATTGAAAAAAACCGTTCGGTCGGTTTGACGTACGTATTCTGCTACACATGCGACCTTAAAACTTTTAAACCACTTGCTTGGGTGGACGGTCAGGAAATTGGGGACGTTACACGCAGATCGTATCCCCTTCCGGGAGACTGGGTGAGATGGAAACTGGATGACAAGACGGGCGACCACCAAAAATTCGGAGCGTTTATACGCCAAATGCGGGATTGTGAAAATTTTATAACCACAATGGGCCACAACTGGATAGCGTCCGTTTTGAAGTGGCCGGACGAGGAGAAATTCGTTCACTCGTTGATTCACGTATGGCTTTCTGTAATGAAGAATCATTCCTATTCGATTATGTGGGGCTCATGTGGCCCAGGGCTAACGGCATTGTATGATGACGACAAGGAAGTATATGTGAAGCTACAAATAAAGATTTACCGAAAATGGAGTGACACTCCACCGACATTGGCGGTTGAAAATATATTTCGTAGTCTCCAATTCATTGCATGTAGTCGAAAGGAAATGCGGTTGGGATTTAGCGAATTCTTCAGCTCATATGACAAGTTTGTATGGATCGGTGTGATTGCGACCGTGTTTGCGCTGTCTGGAGTGCTGAGTCAAGTTCGGCATTTAGAACGCAGCAATGTCATGTCCTATCTTGACGAGTTGTTTGCAATGTGCAGCATATTTCTTGAGCAAGGCGATTCGTGGCTCGAGAAACTGGATTCACAATCGCCTAGAGCAAACATTATGTCACTTTCTTTGCTCTTTTGCATTTTCGTTGTCAGTAGCGCCTACAAAAGCGACAACGTGTACAAAATGACACAGCCCAGGCAGTATGTCAGCTATATTTCATTTGATGGCCTTCAGCGGGATTCGTTTTCGATTTTCATTTGTGCGACGCGAATGGACTTAACTGGTTTATGGTTAATACATCCATTTCATATGGAGGACGAATTTGAGATTAGGTGGAATGGCAGCCACTTTGTTTACGTGTATGGCTTTTCAGATTGGGGCGGCGGTATGACATGGATGAAAGCGCGGTCGGAGATATGGGATCACCAATTGACTGACAATTCGATACTTGACAGGAAAGTGTTTTCTGGAACCTCCTTGCACAACCAGACAGGCAAGGAACTGCTTGAGCTGGCCAGGTATTACAGAAGCTTGGGAAAACGATGGGATAAATTAGGCCAGTCCAGGCAAACGGATCACATCATATTAGGAGCGAAACATATCGCAAATCTGGACGAAGCCCGCGCAATTGAAGATCTTGTGGAATGTAATAAAATGGCGTATGTGTTTCCAGTATTTAAAGTTTACAACGTTTTCAAGGCCGTGCGCGGGAGGATAAATAACGGTACTAGCAAACTGCACGTTGGGCACGAGTATTACGTGGACACTTACACGGCATTTGACTTGGTCGGGGAAGTACTGCCAATTGTTTGGAAACGAGTGGGAGGCATAACAAGTTCCGGAATATTTGGATGGCTGTCAAAACGGTTTGAGAGACTGGACCAGATAACCGAAGAGGTGGCAATTCAGGATGGGCGTGGAATTAACGGGGCGATTGCGGCGTCAATGAGTGGAAATATTTCAAATGTTTTCGTTCCACTTCTTGGTGGACTTATAGTTTCGATGTTTGGTCTTGTTTGCGAGTTTGTTCACAGATGGCATACATTGGACGGCAGATAAATGTATAATTTGAAAACACGACATTTCTTTTTTTTAAATTGAGAAATGCTGGAGCGGAATCTCGCTTCACTAACAAATTTGGTCATTTCTTACGTCTGTATGACCAGTATGTGCGGAATCAGTGTTTATGATGGGTGTAAATGTAATCGGAACGTTATTACTGTTATGCTTTGTATTTAGTGATAATGCAATAAATAATATTTCTCATTATGTTGATGTAAGACAATGTTGCCCATCGGCATGTCCATAATTTATCTTTTGTTTAGTATGAACATGTATATATGTAACTATAAGATGTATTCACATAAACAATTTAAAATACTTACATTGTAAATTATTTATTACTACATGTGACGATATAATCATATAAGCAGAAGAAATGAACAAATTAATTATACATGCCGTCCTCAGTAATCCAACTTATAAACTACATCATCAGGTTAACATAATAGATCCGTTTACCGTCTCCTAAAGTCCGTCAAAACTGATAGCATGTTAGTGGGATCTTCTCGGACAAACTGGCAAATCATGTTCCTCGTATAATCAATAACCGGATGGATTGTAATCATTTGGAGATTTGGAAACTCGGCCCACACTCCCATAAAGCAGGTTTTGCTCTTAAAGCAACTCGAAACAAAATTAGAAAGGCATTGACCAAACACATCGCCTTGGTGATGTGCATTTCTCCAATCTTGCATCTTTGATTCTGCGTCCCTTCCCCTGTGACCGCAACCGCAGGACATTTCACTCGTAATCAAAATGGTGATGGTGAGATGGCTGAGAAGAGGAAGCAGTTTAAGAAAACTATAGTCAAAGCCTTTATCCACATGAATTTCCAAATGGCGAATGCTGCCCTGAGTGACTGCAGAGGCAGAAGCAGCTTCAATGTGTTCAACTTGATGCTCAGTATCTTCTGTTCTCGAAGACGAGAAAACTATTTCCCCAATTATTTCACAAAGACATACCAAGGACTGGATTTTCAGTGGGACCAGGTTCTTAATAATCCATCTAATGTTTATTCTATCATAAGTATCAGGTCTCAGCAGCAGCTTTTGTAGATGCGGTAATTTCAATCCCGTCAAGATATTCTTTAACTCCTTCTCTGACGAAAAAACAATGCCCAGTTCAACCAGATTTGGAAATTTGGTTTTAAAAGACGAATCCCATAATTTTGATGCGACTACAGTTAACTTTGTAACTTGTTCCGTATACGTCAACGTGTCAACAACGTTTTTAATCAAACATCTTTCCTGGAAGGTAGGAGAGCGGAAGTCAATCAAATCCAGGGTTTCCAGACGAGCTTGTATTTTCTCCAGATAGATGTCACCTGATGAAGCTTCCGCTACCTGTCCATTTTCGAATCCATTGTGTGCTTTCAGTTTGAGTGAGCGCAAATTGGAGAGGTGTGTCAGCAGACGAAAGAATGGTTGGAGAGTACTCGCCATCATCTCACTATGGGTTACAAATTTGGTGAAGCCGAAATCGAAATATATGTGGGAAATATGCTGTCCATACAACTGGAATACTGGGACGATTTGCATACGACAGCTCTGGAGTACTTCCTTTTCCTCGGCGACCATGTCCTTGAAATTATCGTAATGGAAGTAGACGGATCTTCCCGGAAATGGATTATAACTTTCCGTAAAGCCGGACATTTGCATAAACTTTTCGTGGAAGAGACGAAAATTAGTGACCGTCACGCCTCTTCTGTAGAAGCTGAAGTGGGTTTCGGATATTCTTCCCAGCCCATGTGATCTGTAGGCAAACCGGTCCACGTGTTTCTCCAGATATGAGTCAACGGCACTTTTCCACCGCTTCGATACCAGGCGACAATTCATGATTTGGACCGAAGATACATATTTGGGAAGAATGAGGAAGATGAGTTCCGCAATTCGCCATGTAAACTGTCTACCTAGCGACAATTGCTTTAGTTCTGGATGAGCATTGACCAAATTTATTATGTCCTCGGAGTCGTCAATAGCTTCTACGATTTGCTGCCATATCTGTTAAAGGAGCAAAGAAACTAAATACGGACAAGCAATTGATTATTTCTGTTAAAAGTAATTTGGCTTACCTCGTTAGGAAATATACTCAACGGATTTTCTGTCGCCATTAGGAATAGTCAGTTGACTGATTTATCGCAAGCTCCTAAATAAAATAAAATGAAAATTATACGTCCTAATATTACTTGGCATTTAGATTTGTTTTCAAAACGGATGAGACACAACAGGGTTAATGTACCATTTATATAAAGTGTATAATTATATTTCAGAACTGGTGCTTTGTTACTTACCTTGTGTGTGATTTTAGTTAGTTACATCCGACAATGCCTAAGAGTCTTTTATTAAAGTGCTCACAAAATGTTACACAAAAGATACAAAACCCAGAGTATGGTCAACGTATGTTCAGTAACACTTTGACAATTTTAGTAGCACTTGTTGTCACCTTCATTTATGAGCACATACGACGTACTGATTCCTGGACTGAGTTTTGTGACATTTATGCTACCCCAAAACGGCGAGAAAGAGTGCAATTTGTAATGTTCGTTCACTTCTTCCTCAGTAATGCAAACTCAAATGTCAGCGATACGGCGAGGTTCGTATTCCGCTGCATGAGTGCTATGTTCTTATGAGTTGGCGGAATGTAAATAAACAACGTGTTTACTTTCCATTATGATCCCAGCTCACACCAAGAGTTGACGTTTGGATGTTTTCCTGAAATCCATTTCAGGAAGCAAAAATCATCCATACTCATTTCGTATCTATCGCCACTTGATGGAATATCCAATGAACAAACAACAACGTAATTTCTCTATCCGAGTAAGTATTGTGTAAACATATGTCTTCTTTTTTTGCCGATCTCAAATAAATGGTTAATTTACGTGTTACATTTGTCCCACGGATCAATTAAGTATAACATCGTATTCGCCAAACTGTAACATCATCAGCATTACATCATTCGTGAAAGTTCATTGTACTTGAGGAGCAAACACTCACGTTTACCGGGAATACATATTATTTGTTGGATAAATTGGCAACACGAGAACGACGACGTATATATAAATGATAATAATGATTTGCAGCAGCCTCTCAGATAATACATTTCCTGTTTTCCGTCTGCTTAATATCGCCACAAGGTAATAGCCTGTTGTTCGGAGAACTACTCCCGTACTGACGTTGAAAACATGATTGCGTAATATCTTAACAAAATGCATCGCAAAAACTATGCTTAAGGTAAATATCATATCTACCTATCAATAATAGATTTCATAGTTAATCCCAGTTTTTGGGGCTCATGAGATACGCTCAGTCACCGATCAAAAGTATCAAACAAAAAGCAAAGCGGAAATATCATAATAACAAAGTATGCGTGGTGGGTATTCGCTAATTGGTGCTGCTCTCCATCAGGTAATATTTTTGATGATTACAAAGCTCCAGTGTTATTACTAAGAAAACACATCACAAAGTTCAGCACACGATCGGACAATGCACCATGTAATGCGTGGCTTATCTCAATGTACGATTACTGATAATGTGCAATTGCCGTGGACAACTGGGCGTTCATGACATTCAAAAGTTATCCATATTTAGTAGCCACAACACAATAATAAATGCTTGTAATAATGTGAATACGTTCAAAATAATTTCTCGCGGTTCATGATGTCTTGGTTAGCGATGACACATGTTTTTCTGTAAGGGTTTATATTTGACCTTATGTACTTATGGTAGTGTTGTGACTTTAGGTGAGTTGAGTTGTTATTATGATTTATATATGTCGTAATGCCTTATCTCTACACGGGATTAAATCTATTCGTCATACAATAATTCGAAGATACAAAAAATAACTTCTCGTTGGAGTTTGATGGATGGGTTGGTGGCGATACACGCCGATATGGAATTGTTAATCAGTGACCTAAGACATGAGGCCATTTCCTACATTTCAAGAGTACATTACTTTACTGTAAGCTATTCTGTTCTAAAATTCCCATTTTATATGACCAATCGTTGCAAGATGTACGTTACTGCTTAGCACAAATTACATTACATTGATCATCCACATTCTTCAATGACGCGAATACGTAGGTTTTTGTTTTACCTAGATTTGTTGTTTTGAATACAGCCAGTTTCACAACTTTATGATAAACTTTTATGCAAGATGGATCCATGTCAGACGTCAATCACTTAGCAAACGACTAACATCGTTGACACATATTTGCCTCTATGCGATTTGAATTTGGTGGAGGCCGTGGGCGTAATAAAAACAGTGAATGTATTTATGGCTAGGAGGCAACATATATGACAACATAATCATGACAAGCTCAAACATTCCATAATGTTGTATTTCGTAAGTCATCCTAAGTTATTCGAAATGGGTAAGAATGTAGTCTCCGATCTTGCCTCGTCAGCATATAAATATTCAAACATGAACAAATATTGCCAAAGGTTACGGAAAATATACACGTCTTTTACACGAGGGTTTACATGTAGGTTACATTTGCTTATGATTACGTGCATGTATGTTAACTGACACACTCTGTAAACTGACGCCGCCAATTTTAATGCATGGGATAGTCACAAAAGAAGTTTCCGTGACAACCGAAATTGTTCTGAGCAGCACCGTAAAACACATATACATATAGTTGTTGGCACAAGCTTACTCATCGGCGTCATCCTAGCTAAAGGCTTTCACTCCTTTGGACGCCAAGACGACAACAACTTTACTCCTACTCTGAAACTATTTTATTTCATCAAAGTAGCTTCCCTACTCATATGCAATTCATTTGAGCAGATCTGTCGAAACCACTCCGGTGCAATTTGAACTGCATGAATGGGCTAATTTCCACATAAAAACAGTTTCCGGGTTCGAACATACGTCAACGGCATGCATGGTAGCGCTGCAGAGTAAGGTATATGTACATGCACTTTTTCTCTTTTGGAATTCATCACCGCCCACACTCGTATCGTAACTTTCACTGTCGCACTTTTAGAGAAACATTTGTAGAATCTGGTTCCATGTCGCCGGTCAATCATTGCGCAAACGGGTATGATCTTCGTCAGACGTTTCCCTTTATCTGTACATTCGTTCCATCGCGTGCGCTGTAGTAAACATTCGACGCTATACATATTGACAGGATTTATGGAAATGGAACACAAATATGATCACATAACCAAGATGACTATAAACATTTTGTTACTTTGTATTTCATAAGTAATGCTCACGAGTTTAAAATGGGCAAAACATATTCCGATCCTGCCGGCATCAAACAATCCGTCACACCTAAATATGCACCGTTGATAAGAACACATATCCAAGTTAATTCCGGGAGCTCATTTCATGAAGCATGGACATGATTATGGTTCAACTCCAAACGTCAGTAGACTGCTAGACTTTCTAATAATACAGCCGGAAATTCCGCAGTCCTCACAATGCTACCAAAATTGCAAATGTTGTAAAATGTAATGCATGTATTTATGACGAGAACAAAGTGGCCGCATTATTATTAAAATTAGGATTATTCGTTGCCAGAATACAAATCCATATATTGCACAGCACCTTGATAAATCATTCAAACAGTTATGTACTGACATTAATATTATCTTTTTGCCTATGGGTACTTATGGATTAATATTATCATCTTGTTGATGTAAATAATAATGCACTGTGGGACTACGTAGGAAATATTTTGCGTGCCACAACTTACATAATTGTCATAAACAATGATGTCTTGCCTTCTGATCTGCAAGAATTTCATTTTATGCAGTACGGTAAAATAGATGCGTCCTCGTAACAAGCGGAAATATTGGGTCATTTTTTTACAAATCCGCACAATGTATTGACTTGCGTATCACAAAATTATTATTAAAATCCGCACGTAGGCTTGTATTTAAACGGTAATCAATAAACAGTATTATTCTGTCAAATGATTTCAAATTTAAACATCTCTTAAAAATTCAACAATTTCAACTTATCTACTACCATTTTATTTAATTGCAAAACATACTCTAAAAATAAAAACGCTGTTAGCTACAAAAACAGCGTACGATAATGAAATTATGAGCTTATATAATATTCTTGCATGAAACGGTTATGTGATTTTGACGGGGCTCGGAAAGTCAAAGAAAACCGCCATACAATCACCCACTATTTGTTTCCGTTGAAACGGAAGCGACCCCAAAGCTCACTCCATAGGTGCTCCGTTATCTGCGACAATAAAAAAGCAACCTCATCCTGATCAGTTCTATTAACGCGAGTTGAATACAATTGACAACTTAAAGGCTCTATAAAACATAAACTTACATTGTATTTGTAACCTTCAGAATCAAAGGTTAAAAGGTTGGGGAGTTGCTTCACTCCAAGCGTGATTCCACAATAGTCCAGCGATAAGTTGAATTCCGCCTTAGTACAAATGTGCAAATGACGAAGATCTGAAAAAATAGAAATCCAAATTAGACTGCATTTCAGAAATAAGGTTTGCAATTTGTGTTAAATTGTCACCAAAACAACTCACGATTCAAGTAAGTAAGGTTGGGCATTTTCACGGTCCTCGGCACGAGCCGTTCAATATTAACCATGTCGACATCCTCCGAATTCATTCCACTGATCCCGCACTCATCCACCGAACTTCCTGTTCCCATTTTCAATGATGTGAGATTTCCCCAATGCTCACAAACCAATCTAAAAGTGTCGTTGTCCAGTCCAATTGTCAAACGCTCGACATTGGGAAGCCAGTTGATGAATTGGTTCAGCTCTTTCACAGACAATTTTGCAGAACATTTGAATTCCATGCAACGAGTCAATTGGATATTCAGTAGATCCTCCGAATGTGACCCAGGAAGCACTCTGCGCGGTACTTTCTCTGCTCTGTCGTCAACAATTGCAAATGATACCAAGTTTGGGGTGAACCTCAAAAACTCAAAACTTGTTAGCAGCTCATGATGAAGGACGAGTTCGATGAGATTATCCAGTTTAGAGTTTATGGGAATTGGAGTGGAGACAACATCATGTTGGAACACAAGTCTATCTAAGTGGATTTTCTTCAGGGACGACGTGTTTGCCTTGATGACACTTTCAAGGTTTGGAAAGCCCAACTCATTGTTCACTGCAAGGGAAAGTGTTTCAATTTGGAGCGCAGTGTCGACGAGAGCCTGCAGCATGTGAGGACCTATGCCCGGGTGTGTTCGCGCAATACCAAATTTGGAGACTATCTCCTTCAGTTGTAACTTGTGTGGATGATACTTTCGAATCATGACGATGGACGGAAAGATCATGTCTTGAGTGTCAATCATTCCATCGAAGCACAGTGTCTGAAAGGAAAAAATACTTTAACCAATGGTAAAATTTACATTCAAATTATATAGCGAATTCAAGTTACATACCCTCAACCCTGGAAAATGAGAGAATAATTCCATATACGATATTCCAATGGGATTCATAATTGCAACTGTAAGAGAGCGTAGGTTCCAATTTTCGCCATATGCAGGCTCTTTGTACCTCTTAGGTTCATTGAAAAAGGAAACGCCTTTAACCGTTGGATTTCGTAAAACCAATTTCTCCAGTTTTGGAGCCAAGTGATAAATGATACTGCGTAAGTTGTGTGTACTGGGGAACTTGCAACCGTCCAGAACTAGAGTAGTAATATTGTCACCACAAGCTGCCCAGAAATGTTCCGGATTTCCTTCCGGGAACCACGTATTTACGTACATAGTTGCACGAATGAGGAAATTCCCGTAACAATTTGTTGCTCCAGTTTCCCGTACAAAACGGGCGAAGACTGCCATTTTGCTTGCAGAATCCAACGTAACAGTTGCCCTCGACTTCCATTGTCTACCAGATGACATGTGCCACAAAGTAGATACTTGTCGATATGATCGCAGATCTTTTACAGAGCAAAACTTGAAAATGTGCTGCAATATCTGAAAATAAATGGCAAGTATATTTATAAAACTTTGATTGTCAAAAACGTGCTCATATTTAAAGACGTTGGACTGTTACCTCTTCCATTTGCAGTGCCTGGTGGCATCCGTCTACCTCCATATTGATCCCCTCCATTCCGCTGTCAATGCAAAATAACTTGTTGATTTGAAATCGCGGTAGTGATACTATGGAATATACTGTTAGCTTATTTTCCCCAAATGGTCATAATAACTTCCTGACAACTGGAGCCTCTTGCTTGCAAAGCAATAATGCAATGGCGACCGATGTCGATGTGACCGTTCCTGATAAATGAATGTTTTCCTATTAAATACGACAACGCGTTGCAACGGCCAATTTTTTTTACCTGGTACTCTAGCTCTGTGTGAGGTTGTGACGACAAAATATCTCCTTAATAGTCTTGTGAGAGTCGCGTATGCACATAATACAATATATCTGTTTATGAACAATATTATGCAGCCCATACACTTCAATGCTTTTAAATTCTATTACGTTCCGAGTTGAGGACATGAATGCCTGAGCACTTACCCTGACATAATTGTCAATCTATATTTATAGCAGGATAGGTTCTCAACGAGAGGTATCAGGTCCATGTGAATGTGGAAATAGCATGGTTGCAACTCTCTGGTACACAGTCAAGCTGCAGTTTTGGGCCAGCATTCTGAACACTAAAATGAATGCCAGTACACAAAACTGGTATCTCTGGACGGGATACATCCTCACCACAGTCCCTTGCACTACTCCATCCACAAATATATACCGGGGTTACAGTTTTGGAGACTAATAAACCAGACAATGCAAACGACGTGAACGAAAAAAAATGTTGGGGTCGCATACAATACGATACGGGATTATGGTATGAGTTTCTAGATATTTCCTTTTGTCCATTAGTTTCAAATTTTATTTTTAAAGTTTCAGTTTATCATTCATGTTGAAAGATTGCTTAGTCGTCGTTGTTCTTTCAGTTGTACGTGGATGTGTATATATTTAGCCGACACATCCGTACATTTGTAGCGTAGTGCCAAGAATATAGACTACCCCAAATATTCATCAGGTTAGCATGCCTCTATGTATCTCTTAACATAACCGCTCATGCATTTTAAGCTTGGGAAGGAATTGAGTTATATTTAGTTTAAAACCTAGGACGAAAATGCTTCATATTCTACTGCGAAAAACAATATGTGCGGTTCTCTTTTACGTACCATTCTTACGATCATGTCTTAATATGTATAGTCTTAGTACATACTTGATATTCATTTATGCTTGAAAATGTTTTCTTTTGTACAATAGGTTATATACATAGGTGTGTGTTCGTGGCAAGCTGGTATAATTAATTACGCGTTTGCATGCTATCGGAAATGAAAATCCCCCGCTGATTATTTCATTTCAATCAGGAATTGAGATGCATCATCCAAGCCTCTGACTCACCAGTGATTACAATTTGTTGAAACAAACTTTGAATCAATTATTATTAAATTCAGTATATGATCATTATAGTTGCGTGTAATATTGGAAATATTTTGGCGGACAACCAACACATCAGCACGAGTGAATTCGCATGGGTGAATAATGTGGTGATTATTGGGTAACTAAGCAGACAATGTAATTAGTTGTTATTTTTAATTTAATGTTACAGGGCATTATTAACACGCATGATTCCAAACTAGTGTTTTGACGAAATTGTTTACTCATGTTATTGTAAGACGGATTTAATATATATTTATATTGAAGTTAATGGCATACAACATTTTAAAAAAAATATGAAATCTGTATTCCCTTAATTCAAATTCGCGCTTTACAGAATGAGTATTAAATAACTACACATGTGAACTTTTTACTTTTAGTTTTTAACTCGAGACGAAATTAGTTACAACTTCATACGAAATGTGCTGACAAATATAAAATTAAAATTTGGGTATAATTTAAAGATAACTTTGTCAAAATTTATGCAATCCCTATGAAACTAACCAGTGTAACAAGTACATAATATTATAATATAAAACTACTACTACAAATTTGTAACTTAAGTAGCTTATCAGTAATGCCATACTCATATAATCTACCCTCGTGTATAAATGAAATCCTTATTTCATGACCATTTCTGGTTTTTTGAAATTCAAACTGCGAACCATTTTGCATGCCCGAGTATCACGTGATTACGTTAATGAAATCGCTTTTCGTGTCTCCTAAGCGTATATCCATAGCGAAACCAATTGCCACAATGTTTACACTGATGTGATTTCTTGGCAATCGTATGCCGCACTTTAACATGCGTATCTCTATTTGCCTTTTGAGAAAACTTTTTTCCGCATACGTCACATGCAAAGGACATTTCTCCAGAATGCACTCGGCGATGAATATCAAGTGAACTCCACTGAGAAAATCCCTTGCAACAAATGTCACACTGATAAGGTTTTTCGCCCGTGTGCACTCGCATGTGATTACTCATTCCACCGCGTGCTATCTGTTTTCCACAAACCGGACATTCTTTACTTGGAAACACGGGCTTTATGGCAGCATGAATGCTTCGTTCGTGAGACCTTAGATTTGCAGCCACAAAGAACGACGACGGGCAACTCTTGCACGCATGCGGTTTCTCAAGTGTGTGAACACGTCTGATGTGTAAATATTTTCCCCAGAGTCTCTAAATCCTTTGTCGCATATCTCGCATATTGAAAGGAAGCTCCCCGGTGTGTTTATACATGTGACGAATTAAGTGGTCTTTTGACGACAAGATCTTGTCGCAAAACAAGCAGGATACTTTCTGTATGACGGATGCATTCCGGTTGTGCACCTTCAACAAATGTCTTCTAAGTCCAACTCTAGTTTGGAATATTTTATCGCAATTTGGGCAATTTTGATCTATTGGAGTCTCGTGTGTTTTCATATGGTTGCGTACATCATGTCGATGTTTTCCTTTGTAGCTGCAGCGAGAACAGGTGTAAGGTTTATCGACGTTGTGCGATGAAATGTGGTGAAGTTTCAAATCCCACCTGAACGCAAATTGTTTCCCGCACACTTGGCACTTAAAAGCTTTCTCGCCAGTATGCCGCAGTAAGTGGTCTTGCATACGATTCTTGTTGGCGGATTTATAATCGCATAACTCACAATGGATGAGCGGAGCACCGTTGCAGGTTGTGAATCGGACATGGTAGCGAAGTGCGTTTTCAGTAGGATAGTCCAACTGGCATATTCCGCAGGTGTAGGGGCGTTCCTGGACATGGCTTCGAAGATGATCCTCCAGTGTCGAGTTATTCGGGAATCGTTTTTCACACATGACGCATTCGTTTTTAACGCATTTGTGTTGCTTCTTCTCCTTCGATGAATGAAAGTGGAGATCACAGAAAATACAGAAGGGCATTCTTGTGTAGTTTTTGAATAGCTTGAAGCATGAAATTCCTGGATTTTTGGAGTCAAAGAAAAACATAAATAACAAATTAATTGTGCTGTTGTAATTGGTGTGATGCTGCATACATATTCACCGTTAAAGGACTTATGCAATATCAATAGCATCCACACTCTGACATATAACCTGGTAACGGTTTCCTGTCACCAAGTTAATTTATACTTTGAGTTCTGGAAAATGTGGAGTTATCTGTAAGTATTACTTACTAGCAAGGGAGTTGCACACTGAAAATATTTGAAAACTTAAATCAAGAAAATAAACTACATGCGTAGTCACTTTGAATGCTTCATGTATTGTCAGCGCACAACAAGTAGAATCAGTTTTGTAGGAATGCTAAATAATTGTCGCAACATCTAGCTACCACGCAACATCAAACGTGTTGATTTGAGAATGTTGAATTTTACTTTACAAAGCATGTGTCCCAAAGTTAACATAACCCGTTAATATACAACTGTAAGAACTCCATACCAACATAAACTTGTAAACCTCTTCACGTGCCTAAAATTGTGTACCGTGCGTTCAGGTTTGTAGTACTAGCAACGTCGTACGTGTATGTACAGTGTGATATCAGAGACTGCGTTCAGATGTAGACGAAGGCTTCGTCACGAAGCAGGAACTTTTTTTATGCAGGTCAGCCTTCTAATAATGACAAAATATTCTACATATGTCAAGTGTAGGCTAGGTCTTCCAAACAGTTACCAGTCCTGTGTATATTCGACGTCCCAATGGGGCAAACTCAAGTTATTCGTGATTCTTTTGGGATTAGCAAGACCGCCGGAAAGAAAAGCAAGAAACAGATATATGCGCATTAGACACATGCTCACCACATTCCCCTTATGTATCCCGTTGAGAATAATATACCAAAATTAGATTGGTACATAGATTTGGGGATTAGCAATCCGAACTACATAAACTGCACAAACGAAAATTTGGGAGATAACATATTATGGGCTGATTTTAGTTTGTTAGTATTAAACTTGTTCCCCACGTTCACAATTTCATTTTCCAAAGTTCCAATATGCTCGCCCTGTAGGTATATATCTTCGCTTTTTGTTCTTGTCTCAGGTCTGCATGCCGCTATACTTATCTAACCAACGCAGTACCTTGTACATATGATTGCCGATTACTGACAAGAAGTGTACACTGCTATGTGTATCCTTTCAGGTACCTCTATCACTATGAGCCTGCGTAAGAATAGTTTTACATTTAGGTAAAAGCTAGCACGCCAATGTATAATTAACTTTAGTTAAAGCTAAACGTTCCGTTCCCAATTCAGGGATTATGTCTTATACAACTCCTCACTTCTACATGCCTTTTACAACAGAAGTTTGGCTTATGCTGCGTCCAAATTTAGGATTGCATAAATGTATACTGTAACAAATCTAAACAACTCTGAGAAATGTTGTTTGTTCCTAACGAGCTAGCAACGTCAAAACATCTTAAATCATTTTCTAGTTGTTAGAGATGTAGTAGCGTTAATCCCAATTATCGAGTCGTACTGAACCAAACATTTAAAATTGACTCAGGTTTCCAGCTAACAGAAGTAAGACGTCTATTGCATTGTTCGTAGAGCTATTCCTGAAGTGCATTCAAACAACCAATTTGAAAGCATTTGGAACTTGAACAAAGTATCAGAACTGAGGTGGCAAGTAGTCTAAAAATTGCTACAAAACATTGCAAGTGCAATGCTGTTGCAACACGGCCGCGATAAAAGACATGAGTGCTCCGAGTGCAACAAAGGCGGAGGCTAAGGCTAAGGCGGATCTTGGCAGACATAAACTTATCCATACTGGAGCAAGGCCATTGTCCTGCAACTTGTGCCAATGTAAATTCAGACAGAAATCTCTGCCTCAATAACCATCTGCCTAGGCATACCGGAGAGAGGCCTTACAAATGTAATCTCTGCGCAAAATCATTTGCCGACGCAAGTACATTGAAACGTCACATCGATGGCCACTCAGGAGTCAAACGATACGACTGTTCGGAATGCGATCGAGCATTTGGCCGACACAGTAATCTCAAGGTACACATGAGGATACACACAAATGACAAGAGGTACCGATGTAATTTTTGTAATGCAGCGTATACATATAAGAACCTCCTCGTAAGTCACATCAACAGCGGAAAAACCATTCAAGTGTCGGAAATGCGGAGTCCAATTTAAAGATGATTCGATTTTTAAAGAGCATCTGGAAAGGCATGCTTGCGTGAAGGCGCACAAATGCATTAGCTGTGCTTCTGCTTTCCTTACAAACGCTGAACTAAAGCGACATACTGAAAGGATGCACGAACACCTTCGACCATTCAAATGTATGTTCTGCGAAAACACATTTGCAGGGAAAAATCACTTGTTCATTCACGTCCTCCGTCATATTATGGAGAAGCCGTACGAATGCACTAACTGCGGCGTAGAGTTTTGCGACCAGAGTGACTTAATCCGTCATACGAAATTACATCGATAAACACATTGGTATTTGTAATCCATAAAAATGCGTTTTGCTGGTAGTGGTAACAGTAATATTACTAGTTGTACACACTTGACGGGTTTTGAGCAAAACTCTCCGCTATAATATTGAGATTAAACACGAATATTTATATAGACGGAATTAAGCAGTGAATGCTGGATGAACTTGCGCCGTATCGATATTAATGTTTCATTTCTTTAGGAATAAATAGCAAATGTAAATGTGTGCTTTATGTAAATATTAAATTAATTCTTGAAGTACAATATTTTGTGGTGTAAGTAATTCCGGCTACGTACACATAATGATAAATGAATTAATGTTAATAGACTATTAGCAAGTGTTGCTAACTGCGCTGGTTCAAGATGGGAGTTGACGTGAGTTGCTAAATCGTGTCGGGAGTTGAGGATTTTGATTGGATCTGCTAACTATTATGAAAAGGATACCACGCCGCTCAACATTCTCGACAGGATGATGGACAAACAATCTGCTTGGTAATCGTTTTCAAAACGTAAAGTTGTAATTACATTTATTGTAACCATCATTATATCACGTTTGTCCTTAATACAATCTATTACATACTAGAAAACAAACAGATGTATTTCATTAAGTACCTCATAAGTGTAATGTATGCGAATAGTGTTTTGTTCTGTACATATGCTCTTGTCCTCCGTGTTCGAATGTCAAGTACAATGTCGATCTCTAGGGACCTGGGGTAATGCCTCATTAGAGTAAAGTCTACAGTAGATTCAAGTGTCTGTCGTAAACCAAAAAAAAAATAAATATATTGAGCCGAATTAAAGGAGAATATTGAAAAACAATTTTTCTAAAAAATATTTAGATTTGTTGTTGAAGCTTGATTAAAAGTAAAAAGTAGTAAGTTTTTTTCACTTGTGTATATTATTATATTTTGAAACACGGATTTTTTTGAAATGGAAATATAAACTCTGTTTGCATAACTGACTGTGTGTCATAAGTCGCATTCCACACACAGTGTGCTACCATATTTTTCAATTATGAACCATAATTAATGATGCTGTACCCGTACCGCATTCCTGATGCTCCTGCTGGAATGATGAGAGATACTGCTATTGTGAAGGTATTTAGCGATAGCGTTTCCGGCATCCTTCGCATTAATTCTAGACCATATTATACCGCATTTCCGCAAGTTTCATATGAGTACCGTCAATCTCTTAATCTCTTAGCTTTTAATGTTGTAGGACACAAATATGAGCTCGGTTTATTGTTCATTATTCAGGTAAGAGTTTTACGACTGCTGTTAATGTTGTGCGTTGTGGTCAAAAGTAATTAAATTTTGATTGGCGAAAATAACCGAGCACCCTTGTAACTAGCTTCGTGATCGTGTCCACTTAAGCAAGTGGAAAGTGATTTCATGCTTGGATTCCGTCCGGTTTTCTACAAATGGACTTAATGTTGCCGTTTTCTTTATTTATCACCTAATTCCCGTTAACACTGCAATTCCAGAGGCCCACGGGTGCCTCTCGTGCACAGTTTCTGACAATTATACACACAATCTTAATAACCTGTCCCGTTTGATATTATTAGTATTTTCTTTGTATTGCGTGCACAAAAGTTCATAATGTATTTATTAGTTGAGCTTGAATTTGCAATAAATTATAAAATTGCCATCTTGGCCGACATAGTTGTAATATCTATCGCATGTTTACATGGATACATCACTACTCTTATCTGTCAGTTTCACGTATGCATCCAGGTCAATAAGTTCACGATAATTCTTCACATTGCAAACTAACGATTCGGTTATTCCATCCACAGGAATATTTTGCGTGTAGGTGTATTCGGTGCGGTCAGAATTCATTTGGCTTCATTGCTTAGTCATAATGAATATCATTGTAATCATAAATATTTAATCTTTGCCTACTCATGCAATTTGAATTCATAAGAAATCAAGTTTATATGCGAGAATCTGGTATGTACTTAAGTCAACATATTTACATAAACAACCATTTTGTGTCGATACCCATCAACACATTTATATCGTTCCGAATCTTCAGAAAAGTGCAGGTCTGAACACCATACATTTATTTGTAACATATGTTTATAACAAGCTAGGTGTGCAAGTTATGTATACCCAACGTTATCGTACCAACTCAAGGAGTCGTTTCGAGACAGCAGATAAGCTTTAATGCCGAAACCAAGAAGCAGGTGTCGCTGCATAGGATACATGGTCACCATACTCCGTTACATATTACGTTAACAAAATTAGGTATATCCAAAATGCATAGTTTTTGACGATTAGCAAACCACACACCATGCAAAATCTTAGGGGCACAAGTTGGGATAGATGATAATGGGATACGGGAGTGTTGGGAACTGTGTTTTCTGCATATTTCAGTTCTTATTTTTCTCGCAACCAGCCGTTCAAAGTTAATGCATGTAAAAATTCAGGAGGCTGTCAAATCTGCTAAAACTCCTGAATACCTCCGAAAACCGATTTTTTCTTCACGTAAACTGTCAAAAATCCTTACACCATTTCTTAAAATCGTGTTAATGTAAAATAAAAGTTGTTCGGGATATTATATTTTACAACAGCGTTACCTTATGGATGCATATGTGAGGGCCGCATATATTGACTTCCGGACAGCGATTTGAATTTTTCGATTTTTGCCACTTTAATTCTCACTCGCACAGGATGGCCAGCAGTTACTCCGAACATATAGGGAGTTACGTCTAGATATCTGGCTTTCTATCACACGCTTACACGAACATATTCCAATAATATTTGAGTTACATATATTCAATGGTGAGTCAAGCAAACATAAGACGACGATGATAATAATATCAACAATGGTTTGGACTCGCTTGCGTGCTCCGCACGGCCAGATAGAATAAATGGTCCGTCCTGATTCCAATTCCTTTTACCATCTCCACAGCAAATAGACACGTTAGGTATTTATTCAGTCGATTTAAAACAATCGTGACGCTCAATCTCATTAAAGGATTATTGCGTACTACTGAGAAACATTATACATTATACATACATACATAAGTACATAAAAAAATGGACAAAGTAAGAAGTACAATGAAATTTTGATGTGAAAAAAAAAATTTATAAATTATTTCCTCGGGTGGGCCTTGCAGCTCCACTCGCGCTCGTACCCCCCACCCCAGCTGGTCTCCTGATCCTGTTGCTGAGCCGGAGGTTGTCGACCTGTCTAGTTAGGTAGACAGGTTTTATTCCTTTTTTCAGTCTTTCCGGGTCCACGAATGCATTTGGAATGCTTACATAGACCCAGAATCCTCGAGCTGGTCCCTTGGAGCTTGGCCGGATCTCCTCGACCATCCACTGGTCAATTCCGAGAGATTGGCAGTCTTGGGCCTTCATCACCCGCAACAGCTCTTCCCCGTTAGCTGGTGGTGTTCCGCTTATGAAGGTGAAATATGACTTCCTCCGAAGTTGATTCGGGAAGTCCTCCACCTTCCATCCCTTAAACTTCCCCCCCAGGATGTCCTTTTGGGCGGTCTGCACCACCCAATCCCTCGTCGGGTCATTGCTGCAGTAAACAGCAATTTTCCCCTCCCTGTCTCCAGTCCGCACTATTTGTAGGTGCTCTGCTCCGTTTCCTTGCTTCAGCTCCTCCTCCAAGGTAACCTCCAGAGCTCCCACTAATCCCGCCTGTTCTTCCTTGGGGATTTTCTCCCACATCTTGTCACTATATGTGACCCAGACCACCATGTTGGCTGCCTTGGTCGCGTAGCTCTCCTGACCCTCCATGGCATGGGACTCTTCCACTGCACTCCCCTCCCCCATCTCCCCTTCCTGAAGTTCCCTCCGTTTCGGGTCAGGATTTCCTTGCGGGGAGGTTGAAGCACCTCCTTTGTTGCCCGCGAGGATCGATAAGGGGCCAGGTGGGCCCTGCTGAGCACCACCTCCCTTTTTCTTCCTGTTTCGCTTCCTCTTCTTTTTCTCCGCACCCACTGCCCCAGGTGGAGGGTCTGGAAAGAGTTGGACTCTTGCCACCCGTTCCGCCGGTGCAGCGGGAGAGATTGATAAGGATGTTCGGGGTTTTGGTACCGGTGTGGTGGTTGGTGGTGGCATCAGTTTCCTGGCCTCCTCCTCCTCCCCAAGAATCCCCTCCTCATCCTCCACCGTCACTTCCATATCATCATCACCTTCTAGGGAGAGTTCTAGAGTATCCAGTGTCTCATCCCTAGAGGTGGAGTCCAGTTGTTTTTCCATTTCCATCTTCTCCCTGTGTGCAGGTAAACAGAACCATATGTTATTATGCATATGTGTATGCTTACCTGACCTTGGAGTCAAAATGAGAGGAGGTTAAGGATCCATACCTTAATTTCAGGGTGAATCCCAGTTGCAGGAACCACTTCCTTCCACTCTCACTTTTTTTCACAATTTAAATCGGTGATTTAATTGCTGAAAAAATATATTTTCCGCCGAATTAAATCAGAGCAGTGAGCATGCAGCTCTGGTCGGTTTGACTCGCGCCAAATATCTAAATAGACACGTTACATTTGTTACATCATCATATTGTTAAAATGGATGGGAGCTCCAATCGGGGTCTCTGTGTGAGAGTCAGTCAACCAGATAAAATACGTGTAGTTGATTTTTTCACCATCGTTTTCGGTAAAAATATTTAGAATAGCATGCACTTTACAAATCCCTCATATTTTCCAAGAGAACGGACAATACGTTTCACATTACCTAATTTATCGGTGGTTGGGCAGAGGAGATTCTCTTGAAGATAATGACAAACACCCACGGGCGCAATTTTTTGGAGGATTAGCAAAGTAATTTCGTGCAATGTAGACCATGTCATTCCACATATTCACAAAGCGCTACTCGTTTAGTTTTCACATTGCTGACAAAAAAAAACAAAAGTACGCGAAACACGACACGTTCCAATTAATTTTTATTTTATTAATGACTTGGCGGAGCCATTCAAATACACTTCAAATTATTTAAGAGCCTCTTGGTTTGAAAGTGCTTCTCACGTAAACTGACTACATAAGCATTATCTCTACTACTCATTTCCAAGAGTTGCAGTGCCTAAGTTACTATAAATTGGTAAGAACATTGAAGACAATATTATTGTATTCCATACGCTTGAGTCAGCCGCTAGATTCAAACAATGTGATAACAACGCCACCCATCATTAGCTTGTTGATTACATTTTAGGAGAAAGATAAGTGCAATGCAAACATCGGCCACTGGTTGAATAAAAGCTGTAGTGTTCAGTAAATGCAAATAACGAGTCGTTAGTTAAGAAATTTACTTACTTCATTAAGATTGTGGAACAAAGTAAAAGACCAGCCAGTACGCAGCAGCAAATGATAGAATCCACACAAAAGCCATTTTCATAATGATTGCGATTAACTTGCACGATCCGCAAGATCAAGTAAAAAAATTTGTATTCACACTGCTTCTTATTTTCATTCAGGTCACATTGGCGACAGCAACTAACCTCTACTCATTTGTTCCCTTGTCCGCAAGTGAGGTGGTGAATTTGAAGCTATCACCACGGCTTCAAAATCAGCCAGAAACGATATTGGAAATAAAAACAAAATATTTTGACACTCGCATCAGGAAACACATTGATTTGCAGGAAATACTGCGCTCAAAATGGATATCACACAGCCTTGTCATTGTGGACAACTATTTCGGAGACGACATTTCCAGTGGCGATCAATCACTCGCGCCCATTGTTACTCGGAAACCTTTGCCAGGCATAGGCCCGTATAGTGTGGACAGCGAAGGCGGAAAGAATGTGCAAATAACCCTTCCACAATTCCTTGCAACAAGTCAACATTTCAATATATCTGCGGAACCCAACTCGGGCACCATCCCCTGCCCTCTTTCTGATTACTTGCAAGGAATAGAAAACTCAAATATTATCGACTTCTGCACTATATTTAAAATGTCGTTGTATTCGTTTCACGTTAAGCCGTTCAACTACGTACTGCACTTGTCGCTATATTTGCCCACCTTCGTGGGAACTCATTATTTCCAATATACTTACAATATAGTATTTCCTATCCCTAAAATCGTTCACAACCCTTCGTATTTCACATTGTATGTGGAAATTAATGACAGGTTCCGAATGGATGATGCATCTGAATTTCGACGCATTCTAAGCCAGCTACCACGTTCGGGAAACTCTGAGGATTTCCACTTCAAGGATATATTCATACTAGCCCTGCTTGAAACCAGAAGTAGTGGGCCGAGTCAATTGATTGAACAAATCAGTTCAGTCACTTCCGCTTACGTTTTCTGCTACACATGCGGAGTTAAAGCTTTTATACCACTCGATTGGGCGGAATGTTCCGAAATCGGAAACGTATCAAACTTGTCCTATCCTCGTCCCCAAGACTGGGTGAGATGGGAAATTAAAGATATGACAGGCGACCACCAAAAATTTGGAGCGTTTGAACGCCAAATGCGTGATTGCGAGAACTTTATATCTACAATGGGACATAACTGGATACTACCCGTTTTGAAGTGGCCGGACGAAGAAAAACTTGCTCATGCCATGATTCAAGTGTGGCTTACATTAATGAAAAATAGCTCGTATTCGCTTAATGGTCATAGATGCTGCCCACATGAAACCGCAATGCGTTGCGACAACAGCAAAAACTACATCAAGATGGAGATAAAAATTTACCGAAAATTGAATGACGATCCACCGACGTTGGCCGTAGAAAATGTATTTCGTAGTCTGCAATTCATTGCTTGCAGTCACAAGGAAATGCGGTTTGGTTTCAACGAATTCTTCAGCTCCTACGACGAGTATGTGTGTATCAGCGTGATATGTACTGTGATCGCACTGTCAGGAGTACTGAGTCAAGTTCGCCATTTAGAAGGCGGGAATGTGCTGTCCTTTCTTGAGGAGATGTTTGCAATGTGGAGCATATTTCTTGAACAAGGTGATTTGTGGCTCGAGAGGCAGGACGCACAATCACTTCGAGTGAAAATAATGTCGATTTCCCTACTCTTGTGCATTTTTGTGGTTAGCAGCGCCTATAAAAGCGACAACGTTTACAAAATGACGCAGCCGAGACAGTATGTCAGCTACACGTCATTTGATGGGCTTCAGCGGAATTCGTTTACGATTTTCATGTGCGCGACGAGAATGGATTTAACGCCGCTATGGTTTATATACCCGTTTAATATGGAAGATAAATTTGAGATTAGGTGGAATGGCAGCCACTCCGTTTACGTTTGGGGTGTCTCAGACTGGGGTGGAGGGATGATATGGATGAAGGCGAGGTCTGAAATATGGGATCTCCAGTTGTCCAACAATTCGGTACTGGACAGGAAAGTCTTTAATGGGACCTCCTTGCACAACCAGACAGGCAACGAATTGCTTACACTGGCAAGATATTACAAAAGCTTGGGAGAACGATGGAACAAGTTGGGCCAATCTCGACAAACGGATCACATAATTTTGGGAGCAAAACACATCGCAAATCTGGACGAAGCCCGTGCAATAGAAGACTTGGTTGAGTGTAAGAAAATGGCGTATGTATTTCCAGCGTATAAAATCTACAACATTTTCAATTCTGTTCGCGGGAGGATAAATGTAAATACTAGCATGTTGCACGTTGGCCATGAATATTACGTCCAAACGTATACGGCGTTCCACTTGGTAGATGATGTATTGCCAATAGTTTGGAAACGAGTGGGCAGGATTACAAACTCAGGAATATTTGGATGGTTGTCAAAGCGGTTCGAGAGACTCAACCAGATCGTGAATGAGATAGAACTGGAAGGTGGGCGAGGAAACAATAAAGCAATTGCAGCTTCAATGGATGGAAACATTTCGAACGTATTCGTTCCTCTGGTTGGTGGATTAATACTTTCAATATTAGGCCTGGTTCTCGAGTTTGCTGAGAGATGGCGTATTGTATTATGTAGATGGATGTACTATATGAAGACGCCATTTAACGAAATTGTCTGAGAAATGCAGGGCTGGAATCTCGCTTCACTAAACAACTAGTCCATTTCGCACATTTTTAATCGCCATCTCCACTTATGTTTATATATAATATAGATTTAAATTAATATTGATGTATATGAATGTAAGTATGTGTTATATTGTAAGTTAATTTCAGACAAGTTAACATGTACATTTTCCCGTAGCTCCAGAACATTAACATACATTTGCGAAATAGTTGTGATACCTTCATTTATAGCACATTCGAGTCATTGGTACATGTTTCGCATTTTTCGTCAAGCAATTTTCATATTGTATGCGCATCCTAATGTATTCTTATCAAACAAAATGAGCAATGCCACAAGAAAATTGTTGAAGTCGTGTGGACTATGTGTGCGGAAACATTTTTTTTGATACGCTGGAACTTACAATTAGTAAATGATATCGTAACCAATGCACATTGGTATAAGTAACTACAAATATAAAAATATGCAGACAATTGACATCATCATTTAAGCAGTTGAAGTGAAATTAGGAATTAAACACACCATCCATAATAATCCATGTTATATACTACACCATCAAATTAAATATGAATTCTTGTGCAACTCTCTGAAATCCGCGGTGACTGATCCCATGGCATTGGGATCTTCTCGGACAAACTGGCAAATCCTGTCCTCGCGATGGTCAATAATCGGATGGATTGTAATTAGTTTGAGATTTGGAAACTGCCGAAGCTCCTGACACCTGGTCTTCTCGTTGAAGCAACTGGCAACAAATTTAGAAAGACATTGTCCAAGCACGTCCTCTTGATGATCCGCACATCCCGACTTTCGCATAAAAGACATAGCATACCCGTGTAACCACAACCGCAGGACTGGTCTCGCTCAGTCTTAGTGGTGATGTCGAGATACTCGAGAGACGGAAGTGATTTCAAAATGTCGGATCGAAGGCCCTTTCTTACTCCAATTTTTTAATGACGAATGCTGCGCTGGGAAACTACTGAGATGCCATTAGTTTCACCTGATTCAGCTTCCTCCTCAACACTCTTTTCAAACGAAGACACGAACGAGACCGTCCATGGTGACGTCGGCTCGCCAATGCACTCGCATGACTGAATTTGCAGTGTGACCATGTTCTTTATAATCCCCTCAAATATGTTGGTATCATTCTGCGTTTCTGGTTTGAGTAGTAGTTTGCGTAGATGCGGAAATTTGATATCCTTAAAGACATTCTCCAACTCTTTCACTGATTCAATCCTGATGGCCAGTTCCAGCATATTTAGGAATTGTGTCACATAAGAAGAAGTCGGCGTACAGATGATGACCAAACTGGGAGTATTTACGTCGCAGTTTCCGGACCCAATTCAGTACCAAACGGATTGGAAATACGGGATTAACATTCAGGCATACTCTTCTACCCAGAAAGGGGTTCTCGTTTATGTTCTTTGTTTCCAAATCAGCATAGTCGAGAAACCGATCAAGATCCGGATATGAAAATGGAGAGTCACGGTAACTGAAATATTGAAGATTCATTGTACTGATTCGTGGTGTCTGATAATAATTGCAGGATGGAATCAATTTGCTGTCATAAGTTGATTTTCCAAGGTCGGGCACACGAGCGTATAATGGAGCATGGTAAATGCATGTCCTGCAAAGACGCTTGTATACAAAGGGAAATCCAGCATAATTATTTTTAGTAGTATATTTATGTCAAAAAGTAGGAATCGAATAAATATCTGCAATATGGAGTCATTTATGCTTGGGATGAGTTAGAAAGTAATAATGTACAATCGATGACGAAGCATTTTAATATGTATATTGTTTGAACCGATGACAGTAAATAATATTACGCATGACTGCGATTTCAGATTATGCTATTTAAATTTGCACCAATTAAAATGTTATGTAGTAGATATTTATGAATGCTAATGAAGTCCACTGGCACGTGGAAATCTGTTTGCAAGACAATACTTGCGTTATCAATGTTTGATTGTATGAGTCATACATTCTGTATTTCTCCAAAAACTGCAAGCACCGGGTAAATGCAATTTATATTGAATCAGTACTTCCGATGCGTTAGAGTTTATTCAATTAAATTGCTACTTTAATATTGAAATAAACTATTTCTACAAGTTCTAAAGTACACCATACAACTCACTATTGCAATATCGAGTTACTTTTACGACAAAGCAGCATAATAAATTTTGCTTGATTCACACATGAAGAATAAAGCCCATATACATTATTTACTAATACATTATAAGATAGAATTAGGTACATTATATGAGGCAGCAAATTGTGCATATTCTCCAAGATTCTCCAAGTCGAAACGTATTTTTATATGACTATAATAATTCTTTACGACATTTACTAAAGTCGGTAGAAACAACAAACATCTTGTCAGGAACCTCACGCGAAAACTGGCAAATCCTGTTCTCTCTACGATCAATGATCGGATGTATTGTTATCATTTTTAGATTTTGGAACTCGGCCCAAACTCTCAAAAAGCTGTTCTTCCTCTTACAGCAACTGGAAACAAGTTCCGAAAGGCACCGCCCAAACACGTCGTCTTGATGGATCCAGCCTGTCCAACCTCGCATCGCCGACTCAACGTCAATTCCGCTGTGACCGCAACTACAGGACCGTGAACTCTGAATCGAAATGGTGATGGTGATATACTCCAGTGACGGAAGTGATTTCAGAAAATCAAACCGAAGACCCCTTCCTACCTCAATTTTCAAACTGCGAATGCTGCAATGACGAACCATTGAGGCACAATTAATTGGATCCTGTTCCACTTTCTTCTCACTTTTCATTATTGATGCGGGAGAGAAATCGAATTCTAGCTTTTGCTTTAACTCGCCCAGAAACTCGAATGATTGAATTGGCAGTGGGCTTACGATATCAATAATACATTCAATGTCAATTCTCTCATAACCGTCATTTTTAAGCAGTAACTTTTGTAGACACGGAGTTTTCAAGTCCTTGGTGATGGCATTGAAGTCTTGTTCAGAAGAAATACCGATTCCAAGTTCAACTAGATTAGGAAATTGGGTCAGATAAGATGGGTCCCAGCATTTTGCGGCAATAATCGTTAACTTTGTAAGTTTCTCAGGATGGGTCAGTACAGCTACAATTCGTTTATGCAAGCACGTACCATGAAACGTACGAAAGCGGAAGTCTAGCAAATCCAGGGTCTCTAGACGTGCGTCAATTTTCTTCAGACAAATTTCGTTTGATTCGTCCGGCAATGTCCTCTGTTCGCGTTTGTTAAATCCCTTTAATTTGAGTGATCTCAAATTTGAAAAGTGAGCCAGTAGTTCAAAGAAAGGCTGAATGGTTTCCGACAGCATGTCCTTATGTGTTTGAAATTTGCTTAAGCCAAAATCAAAAGTTATGTGGGAAATATTTTTCCCGTACCCCTTCAATACTATATCCATTTGCGTTGGAAAATGGTTAGGTAGTTTGGAAGGACCATTCAAATCCGTTAATTCTAGTTCCTCCTGCTCGACATCCTCTTTGAAATGTTTGTAATGAATGTACATGCATCTTCCGGGAAATGGATTGTATTTCTCCGATAAGCCAGACATGCCGACAAGTTAGGATTTGAAGAGGCGAAAATTTGTTACCGTCACACCTCTCTTTTTGAAACTGAAATGGGTCTCTAATATTCTTCCCAATCCATCTGATTTGTAGGCGAAACGGTCCACGTGCTTCTCTAGATGCGAGTCCACCGCATTTTTCCATCGCCTCGAAACAAGGCGGCATGTCATTGTATCATCAAAGGAACAATATTTTGGGAGAATCAGGAACATAATTTCCGCAATTCGCCAAGAGAATTGCGACCAGTTTTAAAGATGCGACATTTCAGGGTAAGCATTTAACAGGCCTAAAATGTCCTCCGAGTCCTCCATTATTTCCAGGACACTTTCCCATAACTGTAAAAAATGTAAAAAATGTTAATTCCAGTAGTAAATTATTTTTATTATGGAAAAGATAGGTAGTTTTGTGTACCTCTTGTGGGAATATATGCAGCGGGTTTGGTGCAGCCATTTAGTAAATCCAGGTACTGATGCTGCTCGTTCTCCTATAGATTATACTATTGAACATTAATCTACACTTCGGGCAGTATTTTAGTCCCGTTTGCACCCGTTCTAGTAAAAAATGGGCGACTAAAATCGATATCCGTTGATAACTGATGCTGCAAATATAAGGAATCCCGAAACGAATCAGTCAGATCCATACTGAAATGATCACCTTCCACAGTTGAGTACAGTGGCCTGAATGAATGGTTATCTTTCCGTTCGGACGAGTTGCGTCGTTGTAAAAATAGCAATAATTTTTTCTCATTTATGCATTGCACAAATCTGCATGGTTACGTTCATACACATATTACATCTTTAAGAATGCTTTACAAACGCACGCAAAAGCGGATACGTATTCCAACGCACTTGTAAACATTCTGACAGAAAATTAACTGGTTTGTGAGCACGACTGCATAAATTATGATTGTTTACACCGTAAGAGTGACGCAAATGTAATCAAACTTAGCAGGAGTTAATGACTGACATGGCCATTATGGGTTTTTTGAATGAGTCACTACCCAATATTTTTGTTCCGTTCTTGTTTCCTAAAATAAAAAGTGTTTTAGCATTCTGATACCTTGTTTACTTTCATCGTATGCACTTTCCAAAATTCATATTTTCATTATAAATGTGCAGCATGGAAAGTGTTTCCGTTCCAAAAATATCGTTTTTCACACAAACAGTGATGGCTTATTCAAGCTCAATGGTGCGTGATTCAGTTTTGTTTACGGTGGCACCAGATAAGCAGAAAAAATATGTTGTAAGCATAAATGAATTAGTGCATGTCTTGCTATTTCAGAGAGCATAACTTTTCTACGAGTGAGAAGACAAGTGCCGTAGTGTAGTCTGCAGTGGGAAGATAACGAATAAAAAATGTAGATCGTGACTTTCTCGTCTCTCCAATGATCAAAAAACAACTTTTGTTCGGATTGAGAACCCCAATACCTTGTATGCTGTCTCCTTTTCATCAGCGTAAATGACTTTACATGTTCACATGGTCGTGCTATGTGTACAGCACCGATACTCTCTTGAAGGCTAGCTGAGTTACTAGCAAAGACATCGGTAGAAACGCATAGGGAAATGTGTGGGCAGTTTACTCATCTATGCTGGATTATCTCTGTATGCATGCTTTGTCGACCTTTCTTCTACCACATATAAGTTGGTAGGCAAACATGCTAGCATCTTCAATGACAAATATAAATCCATTCATTTTCACTTGGTATATGAATTTTTCCTTCTTCGGACAACATAAACTTAGATCGTGCACGCAATCATGCACCATAAATGTGTATAATGAAGGTTTTCGCTAAAAACAATCCGTTGCTTCATTTCATCATGCCATGTTATTGTGTATCCCTCTAGTAAAACAATGGTCCCCATTGTTCAGTGAAAAAACGCGGTGGCGTGGGTCGCCATTATCAAATTGCCATCCGAGCCAAGCTTTCCTATAAGACAGAGCAGTGCAGTGGTGATGGTTGGAGCATTAGGAACAACATTGTTTCGAGTGGTTAATTAATTCTGGAACACATCTACATAGTTTAGCTATTGATTATTTATCAACAGCAGGACAATTTATGCCGGAATATTTATTTTGGGCTCATAAAATTGGCTAGTGGTGTGAACTGATTGCGAGATGAGTTTTAATTTGCATTCAAATTCCAAAAACCTTATATTTTTTTATTAGTTGGAACGAGTTGAGCATATGATTAGTGTGGAATTCAAATAAGGATTGTGGTTAGTGGGGATATGGTCCTATACAAGGTGAAAGCTGATGGATAGCGCATACATTGTTCTTGCAGAGAACGTGTTAAATATTGAAAACTGAATCATTGTGTAATCCGGGCAATTAGCAATCTATATCATCTTGGGTTGACAAGTGTTACTAGTTAGTACGTACAAACTAATAAACAGTATCCGGGAACAAACGATGGAGTCAAATAAGAGACAGCGCCTTACGAGAAAAGCCGCAGAAACTAATAAAAAGCTGGAAGATGCTATTCGGAAACGTGCGTATACTCAACTTGGGGATAGTGTGGATCCTCATGACATTGTAGTTAATAGTGCTAAAATACAGGATGAAAAGCTGGAACCAGGAACTAATGCTCCTGGTACATCAGGAAATTCTGGGATCGGGAACCAAGAGCTTCCACTCACTTCCGGAAGTACTGAAGGACCTCCGGTCAAATTTGAAGAGAACGCTAACGATCCATCCACCGGCCTCAATCCTGTGATTATAAAACAAGAGGTCGATATTCGAGCCGATGGTAACAATGACGCGGAAGCAGAACACGAGGAAGTTATAGAACTGAGGAAAACGGTGATGCAGCAGCAATCTACAATTAATCGTCTGATGAAGAAAATCGAGATTTTGGAGTTTGATGAACCGGCTACTGATGGAGAATCCTCAACGGATTGTGCGCAGGTCTCCACAAACCATGACACTGATGAAACTGATGAAACTGGAACTTCCACGGTAATACCTCCGGCGGATATGTCAGGTTCCACGGAGAAGCAGAATGGTAATATGAAAAGGGCGTCGGGTCCTGAACAATCACTGGAAATGGACAAATATCTGATTGCATTCCCACGGGTAATTATAATTACAATATTGAGTAAACAGATGGGAAATATGCAAAACATATTGAAGCTCAGCAAATTTACATTACAATACTTCATTTTTTTCAGATGCTGCAGCAAATATTCAAGTTTTGCAATCTATCAGACTTAAAATCTTCCCGACTCGTGTCAAGGCGTTGGAAGGAGAAAGCTCTAACTGCGTTCAAGTCATTGGCCTGTGTTATGATTTACAAAGAAGAAAAAATGTCGGACTTTCTTGAATCGTTGTACAACAAAGATGGTGACGACTCCAGTCAACTTTACGTCAACTTTTACTTGCGCCACAACTCAATCGCAACATCAGCATCGAAAAAATTCTGGAAGGTATTTGGGCGTCAAATCAAAACACTGCGTCTAGCATATGTGGAGTTCGCAACCTCAGATGATATGCGACAAGTTATTTTCCATCACTGTCCAAATATAACTGAACTGGAATTAGACCATGTCAACATTGTAAACTCATAAGACGTCAAACAAATTTCTATCAGAAATTTGACTCTCTCAGATGCTGAGAAATGTTTAAACGGTACAAAAAATCCTAACCTGAAAACATTGAAGTACAATTCCAGCGTGGATAAAAAGATACTGTCATGGATGGAGCTCTTCTCTTCATTTCCGTTCATTGAGGTCACTAATTCTATACGTGTTAAATGCGTCACATATTATGAGCAAATTATTTATTTATGGAATAAACGCAAAATATTATTTTGGACCAGAGTTTTAGGTACGAGGATGCTATGAAGTTTCGGGCCTTTGACAAAATATTTCAGAGCATTTTAATAATTCGTAAGCTGGATCGGGAAAAACTTAAACTAAAACACCTTGACTTGTGGAACAAGGACGTTACCATACTCGGCATGACAATGACCCCATCTGTTATTGAGGTTCTGGAGGATCCCGAAATTCCCCTGGAATATTTGAGTGTTACTCTTACCCACCCACGCGGAGCGTCTGACATCAGCAACATTCTGCATCCGCATCGCACAACCTTGCGAGTCCTAGACTTCAAGTTGTGTGTTCTTCCCACTCTGAACCCCAATGACATTTTCTCTGGTGGAATGAAAACTCCAGAGCAAAATGTGTTCGAAAACATTGAGGAAATTAGACTGGACCGAAAAGTTTTCACGACGTTGGAGTTTTTGAAGTGGGTTCCAAATTTGAAGAAACTTTCACTTAACAAGAACCGGCGCGAGATGGGCAACATCATATCCAGCACACACTGCCTTAACATGAACGGCGTTCGGCTTAAACATTGTATGCAATTGGACGTTGGACATCACGTGTGTACGGACGATTTACGGAAGCTGCAGGATTGGTTGCCCAATGTTGAAAGATTGACAATTTCCCTGGACAATCAAACGTTTAGAACAGTTTGCAAATTATGGCCTAACCTTGTTTCTCTAAACATAACCGATAGCACTGTTGACGAATGCGGGCTGACGGGACTGGATCCAGGAGCAGTCCGCACGATTAGCATCAAAAAAGGAAAGCTGCCACTGAATGCAATACTTTTTAGATGTCAACAAGCAAATATCGCAAACTTGAAGCGTAAATGTTAAATTATTTCATATGACTTTGCACAACTTCACGTACCTATAATTATTATATGTAATTGTAAAAACTATTGTCATATATAATTTTCAGATCTGCGTGATTTCTCAATGTCGACAAGAATGAATATTGATCGTAAATTCTATCTCCTGAGCTACGCTGCCGCTGTTGTGGGATTTCGAAACCTTCAGAACCTTGAAAGTTTACACTTCACCAACTACGTCATATGAAATTTTAAATTGTTTTGCAGCAGGATTTGTGTTGTGGCCTTAATGATTGACTAATGGATTGTATCTTATGGCTGATTTTTATTCTAGATTGAGGAACATTTTTGGGAAAGTATGCGAGGGTGCTTCCACATGGAAGTTCAAAGAAAGTCAACTGGGGGAGGATGGGGATGTTGCGGCAGACCTGAAGCAGCAATCGAACATGCAACAATAAAGGGGCGCTTGGACGAGTTATTATCTGCCAAGTGACCAAAGGCTGACTGGATATATAAATATTTTGTATAAGATAGTTGTGTAAAGACTGAGCGAGTGTATGTCTTGATACCTAAATTTTTTATTTTGTTTAAAATATAGTAGCATCAAAGTTACTTTAGTATTATAATTAGTTCGTTACAATGTCAGACCCCGTCCTGGCGGCACAATATTGGTTACATCTCGGGTGTTTCCGAAATAATTAAGTAAACATGCTAACAGTTGCATAGTTTCAACTGGAGTTGTACGCCGAAACTATCTTTTTCATAGTAAAACATTTTCCGTTTACAGAAGCAATTCCGTCGCATATTTGTAGCATCAAATATTGGGGAGGATAAACGGCATTTCGTGAAATTAGGGAGGTTAGTGGAAGGGTTCTAGGATTAAAAATGACAATTGTTAACGTAATTTAATATCTTTGCATTAATAAATGGTATCGATTACAAAAACTTACAGATGCTCTCCTGAGTCTAAAAATTCAATCTAAGTCTCCTGGTCATCCCACATGCGTCCACTGTACATTCAGAACCCAATATTAAGTCATGTTAAATTTCCCCAGCGCTCGCACACCAATCTGAAAGTGTCGGTTTCCACGCTCATTGTCAATTGTTCTACGTTTGGAAACCAGTTCAGTTCTTTGAGAGATAATTTTGAAAAACAGCTGAAATACATTGGAAATTAGAAAGAAACACATTTTCACAGCCATCACTTCACTAAATAACTTGTTATTTGCACGGTTACATTTCGTGGTGGATCCCAGTTACCACTTCCGTTTTCAGTGTATGGTGGCATCCATCTACACGGTAATTATTCCCCTTCATTCTACTATCATTTCAAAATAACTTCAAACTATGATTTCAAACTATAATTTTAATATTTTTTTTCGACAATCTGCCACGCAATTTTTCGTTAAATATTTGCAATCACTTGCTGAACTGCTTAACAGCAAGGTGGGCAAATTGTAGAACTTCGTTTGAGCTGCACGAAAATGTTAAGTGCTATTTTTTAAAAAAATCTGTAAGGTCAACTGATGACGACGTAAGCCATCCTCTAAATTTGAATGTTTCCTTCTGAAAGACCACTAGGATAATTTGGTGATTACCTTACCGCATACCTGTGATAATGTGGAATCATCTTCTCTCGCATACATTCCTGAGAGAATCTGGTGAGAAAAATTGTCAGAAATGTCAATATGTCATGACCTTGGTTTCGTCACTCGGCAATGATTACAGAAATTCGCGAGTTTCTGTAGCATCTCATATTTCAATATTCGGACCGACGCAAGACTTTGGTCACATGTTTCGAACTGCGCCCATCGAATCTCCATGCCATCTAGCGATTAATTTCATATTGTTTTCATTTGCTGGTACTAGTTTAGCCACTTGTCATGTGATGGCTTATTCGACACTATCAGCAAACGGAAAGTTGTTCAAATTTCGCAAAGATACATATCAGCACTAAATGAATGAATGAATGAATGAATGTATTTTATTTCAGTGTTCGTTCGTTCAGTCATTACAGTCTGATTTTAAAACTGTAACACTCTACAGTAAATCATTATTTAAGACAATACATCCTAAATCGACATTAAACTGTCAACATCAAATTCATAATAGTTCCAGTCCTAGAAAGCATACCATTTCATAATCAAATATAACCATTTTACACAAACTCTAACTACAGAAATAAAATTTTCCTCTCCTTAATTATAATGTCTTTACATGTTTCTGTAAAAAGTTCAGCTATCGTTTTACATTCTAAATTCTTAGTCATTAATGGTTCAATCCGTTTACACTAGTTATTCCAAATATAAATACATTTCCATTTTAAAGAATTTTGAAAAAAAGTGAAGTTCTTGGCGTCTCCATTACCTGAAGTCGCCGAAATTTTGTTCCTTCAGTTGTACTAAAATTAAACCAATGCCCAAATATTTTACAATTTAACTTTTTGAAAGTAAATTTTAAGAAACATAAAACCTGACGTTCTCTAACAGTTAATAAATATATTCTTTGAAGCAACTTTTGATGATCAATTTTACCAAAATTCAGTCTAGGCATCCCAATTCGTTTATACATTGTTGGATAAAAATAGCATATGAGAAACCCGTTGATTTTATTGTGAAAAATGTTCATACAAGTTTCATTTGAACTAGACCAAAAACTATTCCATAATCAACAATGCTTATAATGTACGCAGAAAGTACTGTTTTGTTTTGTTGTTGTTTTGTTTAAAAATGTTGGACTAATCATTCTCCTGATATTATACATTTTTGCAAGTGCTGCATTTAATTTTTTCTCCATTTCTTTACTATGAAATTTATAGTTTAAGTTGCTGTCAAGATGAATACCTAAGTACTTGAAATTCTCTACCAATTCTACATTCTGCCCATTTAACACAACTTTACCTTTTTCTTCCATTCCTGATCGATAATCTTGTGCCTTGAAAAAAACATATACTTTGTTTTTGACACATTTATATTTAAACCATTTTTTCTACACCAGTCATTAAAAATGACAAGACATGCGCTTAACTTTTTAGCACCTTCTTCAAAATTGTCACAATCTGTGTATATACAGAGATCATCAGCATATAAAGTATACGGTAGAGTTAACATATCTCCTATATCATTTATAAATAGAGAGTAAAATAGAGGGCCTAAAATTGATCCAGGGCCTGACCCTGATCTGATACCATATTCTTTGGATATATAATTGCCATTGTTTATGACAAATTTGCGATTGGTAAAGTAACTAATTATGACTTTTATTAAATAGGGTGGTATGCGAAAACCAAATTTTGTCATTAATTTCATTACTAATTTTGTGTGAGAAATGCTATCAAAAGCCTTCGAAAAATCAACAAACAGGGCTACGGCTTTTCCGGATTTTCTATCTAAAATCTCATATAAATTCTGTGTGACTACAGCAATCGCTGTCTCGCAAGAACGATTCTGACTGACTAAATTGTGTCAAGACTCTGAATATATTAAATTATACAGGCATTGGGTTAATTTATATTTAGTTTCAGATTACTCACTACGGTAGACTTCATATTTCGTCCAGAGCAAATAACCAATGATAATCTATTCATGTATTAAGTTTCCGTTCAAAGAATATGTTGGTAATGTCGTAGCTGATTCAAAACACTTAACTGGCTCTGGTTTAACTAGAGTCATTGCGACACGTATCTTGAAGGACAAGGTTTTGTACTGTCAATCCGATGACGCCATTAGGTAAATGTCAAAGATCATTGAAGCATCCATTCACACATGACAATGGAATCGTAGATTAATTATGAGCTGCATGCTTGGGGAAACTAACCTTGTGGAGAGTCTGACGCAATTACGTTGCTCTGCCTTGTGAATTGACATCACTATTCAGATTGTGCTTAGTTCACGAATGAAGAGATGATTGCATTTTAGTGCAAATATTAATGAAAAATGATGCACGTTGTCGATAAGTGCTTGTCCTGGCACAAACAAATATCTGTGAATGAAGTTCACTGATTATCTCAAGCATCGTATGTACATATGATCGACCAAGAGTTGGCTTTTATTATTATCAACGTCACTTGCACTTACGTCAAACTCAGCTGGGAATAGCTGAATATTATCGGCTGTCAACATGTATTGACTTTAAAGAATTGCCTTCATTTTAATGCATGTTCGTTGCCGTAGATTCGCCAAATCAGTTCTCATTTTAAATAAGATATGCAATTGCGTCAATAATAACACTTATGATAATTTTCTTTGGTTATTTATTTAAAACAGTAACAATGTCGATAAAAAACATTTACCATGAAAAAATTGAATTACAGCTTATAAGATATACGTTTTAAATTCCAGACAATTAAAATAAAAATGATACATTTTCCCCTACCAGTATGACTACTACGTACCATACAATCATCCTGCTCGGTTGTAAATCAATTAGCATTTCCGAGCATGCTACTGGTATTGACGGATGAAAAATTTGTCTGGGAGTTCCCTCACGTACTGAATGACAATTACCGGATCTGGAACGGTTTGGTATTCGCGGGGTTTGATAATAGTTAACATTTTCAGGCTAGGAAACTGCTTCCAGACAAACTCGAAATTTCCCGGAATGTCATGGTCCATCAGATAGTAAAACCGTAGTAGACCAATCATGAAACGGTCCTTGGGGCTTACAACTAATTCATCATAATTTTCCTCATACCAACCACTATAATCATATTCCAAGGTGAGGAATTCTAATGATGGGAAGGATTTCAAGTATAGTAGTTCCTGTTTTGGGCAAACGTTTTCTATCCTCAAAATTCGGACTGATGGCACAAGAATTTTCCTCGTGCGCTCAAATAACGATTCTGCTAATTTGCGAAATCTGGCCAGCGGCGATTTCCTCTTTGGAGTCTCATTTGTCCATTCATCATTCGTTCCTGTCAGTTCTAGCCACTCAATGCTATGTGGTCCCAATATATCCAGTATATCCTTAGGGCAGAGTTTGGACATGTTTACTCTCAGTCGTCGGATAGGAGCAACTTGCAAGTCATGCAGTATATTATTCAGTATTTCGGAATCTGCTGAATACGCAACCTCTAAATGTGTTAGGTTGGGAAACATTGCGACGTAGTCACTTGTCCAATAAGCGGGTTGTATTGATAACGAGGTAACCTTGTCGTGGTTGACAAAGGCAGTCATGAAGGCCCTGTGTACTTCGGACCATGGCGTCCTAGTCCCAAACAGGTCATAAACTACGTCACGAATAAAATCAAGGTCAAATGTCTCCAAACGGAACGGGAATGACGCACTGGAAATGAAGTCCAGCAGCTGCATCCTGTGCTCGCTTTTGATTGTTTCATCGTTAAACGGTAGGTGGCACCTAAAACTGAGGGACTTTATATTAGGTAGATAGGATAAGCACCGAAATAAGGGTTGCAGGAACCATTCAACAAGCCTGTCCATTTGCGACCAATCCACGTTAGTGCAGTATAAGTAAACGGCGTTCAGATGATGTCCAAACACTTGGAGTATTGATATCGCAGTTACCGGGTGCATACCCCAATCCGGATCCAAATGGATCGGATCAAAGCCGGAATTCACATTCAGACGTACTCCTCTGCCCGGAAATGGGCTCTCGTTTCTGTTCATGATTTCTAAATCAAAATAGTTAAGAAAGAAACCGATCAAGGGCAGGATAAGAAAATGGAGAGTCACGGCAACTGAAATGTGTCTCGGTTATCTCATGATACACATTTCTGCCGTAAGGGATTCTAGACGGAAGGGTTTCAAGGCAGTTTCCGGCCGCATTTTTCCATGACCTGGAGGCAAGTCTGCAGGTGAAGAAATCGGGGACGCCAAGATACTTCGGGAAAAATAGAGGAAATATTTCACCAACAAGCCAACGGAATTTCTTGTCATCAAATACTTGCTCGAGCTGAGGATAGGCGGAAAATACACTCCGAACACCAACCGTGTCATTGACATCGTTCAGCACAAGTTCCCAAATCTAGAAATGATTCATAAATAAATTTGACATCACGGAACAAACGTGATAAAAAGTGCGACTGCTAGTTACCTCTTCAGGAAATATCGAAAATGGAGTTTTATTTGCCGATGTAAGTTTCCTCTCCATTATGAATATTTGGATTTCACTGTTGCACTGGAAACAATGTTTATAATTTTTTTATGAAATATAATATTTGTACTTGGGAACAGATTTTAGGTGTTCTTTAACTACATCGAATCAACACATAAATGAGCCACAGTCTATGTTTAACGTTGATTCACAGAGTCCATGGTATCTTCAGTTGATGATAAGTGATAACAGTGGTTATCTGAAATAATATGCGACACGTATTGGACACTGTTGACGTAAATACCAAATGTAATATTCCATCGTTCCAATTTATCCAAATGTGATACGTGTCTATTGGAATCAATGGAATACTGATAAAATAGTTACAACATACATGTACTTATATGTGATCCGTTGTGTAGGCGAGGTAGCCAGGAAAATTGAGAGGATTCACCATATCATGTGTTTACGTAAGTGTTATTTGCTGACGTAATCTGGTTGCTTTTTATTTTTCACGTGATGCACATATGCAGAATACATTGATTGAGCAACACACTTATGCACACATTTCATACCATTGTAATCACACGATGCTCAACGTTTTTTCCTTCCAAAATCAGTTTCTGTGGTGATGATTTTCGCTACTAAAGCTACCATTCTTATCTTCGCACAGCCCGCTAGAAGACTTTGCCTCGTATGTATGCTTATAAAATAAGTTTCTATGTGGACGAAGTAAATTATGTCATTAAATATGATCATATCGAGCTATTGGGAGCTGTCGGAAGTACTGCCTGCACCTTTTTAAAGTAAGAAACATCATTGAAGTATATATATTGTGATGTATTGTATATATACTTAAATAGTTTTATCATATTGCTAAAATATGCACCTCTTAATAAAACATTTAGGCAAAATCCAAAAAAGCTCAGCCATTAACTGGTCCAATACGCAATACCGCAGTGGCACAATAGATGCGTTCATTGAAGTATAAATTATTCCAATATGATTACCTATTTATTCAGCAATGTATAAATTAATTGTGCGACAGAGTGGTCGAAAAATATTATTGCATTAAATGTATGTGTTATGGAATGCTAAAGACTATACATTCAAAACAGTCTACGTCCATATTATTACACTATTGGTGCGCCACATTTTGTATCACCGATATAAATTTGCAAAAGTTTGTTGGGTACGGACAATGGTGACGCAACATCTTCATTTGTGGATTTCTTTGTTTCCCACCGCAGATTAACCGCAATTTATAGCGTCCAACTATTACGAAAGAAACGAGTAGACGCCAAAGATGTTTCAACTTGTCCCAACCACAAACGAAAAATTGGAAACCTAATGCTCTAATCTCTATTATATAAATAGTAGTGGACATAAATATTCCTGCAAATAGTGCATAAAATATGAGTGACGCATTTCCGTGCATTGACGGCCTCTCCAACGTTGCGTTCTTTAGAACCGGCGTGTATTCAATATTTGCCTGGACCACCAGTCCCATATTCCTGACTCTTTTAATCCTTCCATACGTTTTATAACGTTGGGGTGAACGGATCCGGGATACATTGGTTGGAGCGCAAACGCAAGTGTGACATTTCCAAAGTCTTCATTTCCGACGTATATTCTGTAAAATGGTTGCTTACGAAACAATATCTTTGCATACTGCTTTGCCATAAAGGAAGGAAGCATAAGTGCGGATTTCTGGCACGACGCAAAGCTTTCCCACAAGCCATTCTCTTGCAATTCCAATATTTCTGTTAATATTTTAGCATGTAAGTCATCATCGAAAAAGCTACCGTACTTGGAAACTCGAATCAGATTTTTAGTATACACATTGGCCACAATAGCTGCACTGTTATTATGGAGTGCCGTATTGTCCTCCAACATCCCCAAAATATCCATCTCATATTCTTTGCTTGTGCTAAATTTTCGTACCCATTCAAGAACTTCCGAACGAGCACTCACTTGAAGTTTAAATTGATGATGAACATTGTGATTCGAATCCATATGGAAATCACGTGCCCAATTAAGCAAGTCCTCAGGATTCATGTTAGGCAAATCACTGTCAGCCCCGAAGAAGTCGATATGCCGTATTCGTGTCAGAACTTTGAAACCATCTTCAACAAGCTCGGAAAGCAGTGTGTACGGAACAACCGGTCTGGCAGATATCATGTTGTACACGTTTTCATTTTTGTACCCGTTGCTCAGCACTATTCCAGCCATTAGCAATGCCGCCATGATGAATCGGAATTTTGGATTCCTTGCATCGCTGGAAGCATATGGGTCGCCTTGCTCCAAAAATACTTTAACACTTGGAATAGTGCAGGATATTGGATCTCTACGATGCCTAGACTGTGTGAAAAACCGTTGATTTATCCACGTTATTACAACTAACGCCAGTAATATGCAAACCCAGACAGGTGTATCATAAATGTTGGAAAACTCGTCCAGTCCACTGGACAGTTTTCCTCGTCCTCCGCCACAACTTACAAATGCCAATTTGGACAATTCCTCCTTGTAAGTTAGACGGTATGCGTATGGACCCTTCTGGCCACCATTTCTAACTGTCAGCTCCAGCTGTGCTTTATCATTGTAGATACTATTCTTATTGATGAATGTTTTGCCATTTTGACAGAAGTGCTTAGACCAGCCGAAGCCCACACTTGCGTTTGCAGCAATGGAAACCACAAGCGGAGCAATACCAGCAGCAAACATTTCGTCGTATCCGACAATCTGAATGTTTGAAGAACTTCTAGGCTTTCCAAATAGAAATCGGGGAGATACGTCAGTGGGACATTTTATTATCTGGCGTTTTAGTTGAAAAAAACTAGCAGAGTGGTAAAACACTTCACGGATAACCATCCGAACTCCAGGTTCTTCTTGAGTGGAATGGAAAATGTTGGCAAGATCGAAAACATGAACTGGCTGCCGTTTCACAGTCAACCATTTCGAATTCACTCTCTCAAACTGCGCTGAAACCAAGTGTATTAGTTCTGGTGACTCCTTAGTGTTTCTAAAGGTAACTAACAATACGATTATGTTGAATATGTGTGGGCGAAACGTAGTTTCGATGAATTTATAAGCCGTGTTAGGTGTCTGGGTCGTCATAAATGCTCGAAGGGCGTAATAATCAAGCGCCAAATCTTCGGAATGAGCAAACAGATGTAGCTTGGGTAACATCGACTCTTCTATTTGGCTGAAATGTTTAACAAGTGGTGGATCGTCAAAGTAAAACGCCATTGGATACCGGATAATCTCTAAAACATGTGGCTGGATTTGCACTGATATTTGGATTTGGCAGTTCCACGGTCTGGATTTTACAGCATAGTGAAAAAAGTCGAGTCCGACACAATAACCGTGCAAATCACGGATATCGAAAAACACAGCTCGTCCAAAATAATTACTCTGTCCGCAGTCAACTTTGTAACCAGCAAAATCACCAAGACGGGTTGCATTGAATAGACCAAACGGAATGTTAGCCGGTACCCACAATAATCTGGAGCTGTCAGTATCATCTTGCAGCACGGCCAGCCTTAATCGTCTCTGTACCGCGCTCGTACTGGTCGGGAATACGTCAAAGTTTTGAAAGTTATCTGCGACCACATGACAGTGTGATTCTTCAAACAAATTGAGAACCCTAGAAATGTTCAGTTCTTTGATACGATAACGAATGCGAGGTAGTCTGTATTCCTGAATGTACTTAAGCAGTGCTTTGTCAGATTTACTAAAGTAAGCATATGTCATATATCTCAAGTTATAGTCTTCAAATGGGAGTATCCGGAGATTGAAATTTTGAACTTTGGCATCAGATTTGGCATAGGTTGCGATAAATGCAAACACTAAACGCAAAGCCACACATTTGGAGCAGAGATACATATTTGGTGAATTGTCTTCCGACAATAATGCTGCGCTGTAATTATGACAAATGAAAGTTGTCTTTCAGAATTTCAGTATCGTTATAAGTTGTGGAAGAAATTTCACAGGCGTAAATTGTGTCCACTATGGTAGCTTCTATGCAGTATGTAATTTATACATTGTTAGTGGTCGATTGTATAAAACATATAGTAAGTAATCTTCACAACAAGAGTAACTGACGACAGGGTTAGATCCACGTCGAAATACGGTGAGTGTATTTGCTGCAAATATGAATTTTGTAAATTACTGATGAACTTGAAATAATGAAGAGGATGAAGGTGCGAAAATGGTAATGATTGTACGGTAAATTTTCAAGACTGCCGCCAGTTTACACGGTTATATTAAGGAAAAAGACTCGCGACAGGAAATACTTGATATTATAAAGAAACGTATAGTTTAACATTAGTAAAAAAGCCTTTGATGGGTTTTTCCGTCAACCAAAAGAAAGAGAACTGACAGCGTTGGTTGTATGAACCCACATATGAGTAATTCTATCAGAGTACTTAGGATGTACGTGTAAGTATTCATCAATTATTCACACTGCCTTACAAAGCTATGATGACGAACATGACAACGACAACCGGTTGGCCATAACAGGCTTACGGTATAACTTTTCTACACTTTCGGGTTCATGACCCAATCATGTAGTATTAACGTTGGCAATATATACACTTAGTTTATAATATGGTTTTATTCAACTTGTGGCTAATACCTGCTTCTTGCAACGCTTTCATAATATGAGAGTGAGAGCAAGCTGTAAAACCGTACGAAACTGATCGCTACATTTCATAAAATATAAATCAATCGATAACTAAAACTTATTCAGATATTCATGTTCACCATTTCTTACAGGAAATGGAATACATCTGTATATTGTACTTCACTAACAAATTTAATCACTGATCCGCAGAAAATCTCGTTTTAAAGTTCCAACAATCCACACAGACCGATAGAATAATGTGATAAGACCGAATTTTGATACGATTTGGTTAACACGTGGGCCACGCCCTATTCTTCTCCACACTTCGGATTTGAGAGGTCAGCAGCCGGTTATGGTTACTTGTTAAAAATATTTCGGCTACCCATAACAAGCCTTCCCGTTGTATAGTTTGTGAGTTTGCAACGGCGCTTGACGAGCAATGTAACATGCGTTTTTTGAATCCACCTCAAAATACCGCGCGAGTGTGTTTTTTTGAACATTGCATTTTTAATTTTATTTGCACTTAAGGTGCTTGATTGAAGCAACAGGAGACACTTCCGGAAATAATTTATATCTTAAAAACGTAGGGTTTTAAATAAGTAGAACGTTGTTTTCCATACGTGTTCGTTGGGAGAATGAACGAGAACTGACTTAACTGGTTACATGAGGACTATATTAACCTAATATGTTAGAACAGTTAGGTTGCACGTGCAAGTATTCATCAATTATTCATGCAGTTTTACAGAGCAGCGATCAAGAACAGGACAACGATGACCATTAAGGCACACAAGGTTTACGATATTACATTTCTGTGGTTTCGGGTACATTACCCAAGCATAGAACATTATCATCGGTAAATCATACACTACATCAGCGGATGCTTCCAAGTTGACATATGTGTCCCCTTGTTGCCACTATATCCCAGATATAAGTATGATATTTCTAACTTCGGGGGTTAGCCAATATGCATCAGCGCTTCAGTTGAATAAGCTTGCCTTTCGGGAGCAGCAATTTGTAAGTGACCTGACGGATTTTCTTCATAGTAGCTATTCCTGCTATATAAAAACATATGTGGTTTTACAAGTGTAGCATTTTATGTATGTAGCGACTATCTATGAGTAATGTACTGCCGAGTCGTCGTTAGTATTATTCCACGTCAAATCATTATTATGGAGGAAACAATAATAGAGGTAATCCATGATAGCCTAAGTGTGATATGGATGTGTTTGGCAACTTACTCACCTGTTCCTATCACCTGCTTACTAAAGAAGGATATTTATTACGTCGTCATATTTTTTGCACCAATGTGCATTGCACGAAACCAATATTAATTTGTGATTGAGTTATTATTTAATTATGTAATACATAATTTTTCATTCGTTATCGTTCCCAAGGATGTGTAGTTAATTAAAAATTTTCACTGTTAATTTTCAAACCCACTTCGATCCCATAGTCAAGAAAATAATTAATATTGTATCAGCGTCGATTTGTGATTGAACTCTTAATTAATTATGTACAACTATTAAATTTTGACGCGCTCTGGTTCCCATGGTTGAAATAATAATTAATCATGTACCACTTAATTTTTGACTCGTTGTCGTTCCCAAGGTTGTGTATTTAATTAAAAATTTTCACTGTTAATTTTCGAACCCAATTCCATACCATAGTCAAGAAAATAATTAATATTGTATCAGCGTCGATTTGTGATTGAACTCTTAATTAATTATGTACCACTATTAATTTCTGACGCGCTATGGTTCCCATGGTTGAATTATTAACTAATCATGTACCACTTAATTCTTGACCCGTTGTCGTTCCCAAGGTTGTATAGTTAATTACAAAATTTCACTGTTAATCTTCGAACCCACTTCGATACCATAGCCAAGAAAATAATTAATATTGTATCAGCATCGATTTGTGATTGAGCTCTTAATTAATTATGTACCACTATTAATTTTTGACGCGCTATGGTTCCCATTGTTGAATTATTAATTAATCAAGTACCACTTAATTTTTGACTCGTTGTCGTTCCCAAGGTTGTATAGATAATTAAAAATTGTCACTGTTAATTTTCGAACCCAATTCGATACCATAGTCAAGAAAATAATTAATATTGTATCAGCGTCGATTTGTGATTGAGCTCTTAATTAATTATGTACCAGTATTAATTTTTGACGCGCTATGGTTCTCACGGTTGAATTGTTAATTAATTATGTACCAGTATTAATTTTTGACGCGCTACGGTTCCCACGGTTTAATTATTAATTAATCATGTACCACTTAATTTTTGACTCGATGTCGTTCCCAAGGTTGTATAGTTAATTACAAAATTGTCACTGTTAATTTTCGAACCAACTTCGATACAATAGTCAAGAAAATAATTAATATTGTATCAGCAACCATTTGTGATTGAACTCTTAATTAATTATGTACCACTATTAATATTTGACGCGCTATGGTTGCCATGGTTGAATTAATAATTAATCATGTACCACTTAATTTTTGACTCGATGTCGTTCCCAAGGTTGTGTAGTTAATTAAAAATTTTCACTGTTAATTTTCGAGGTCTTATTTAAATTGATTCATCACCTCTGGCGTTCATGACTTACTAAACATTATCGCATATAAAGGATTTTCGAGGTCTTATTTAAATTGATTCATCACATATCACATTTGGCGTTCATGACTTACTAAACATCATCGCATTTAAAGGATTTTGGATGTCTAATTTAAATTGAATCATCACATTTGGCGTTCATGACTTACTAAACATCATCGCATTTAAAGGATTTTGAATGTCTAATTTAAATTGAATCATCACCACTGGCGTTCATGACTTACTAAACATCATCGGATATAAAGGATTTTCGAGGTCTCATTTAAATTGATTCAGCACCTCTTGCGTTCCTCACTTACTAAACATCATTGCATATAAAGCATTTTCGAAGTCTTATTTAAATTGATTCATCACATATCACAATTGGCGATCATCACTTACTAAACATCATCGCATATAAAGGATTTTCAAGGTCTTATTTAAATTGAATCATCACCTCTGGCGTTCATGACTTTCTAAATATTATCGCATATAAAGGATTTTCGAGGTCTTTTTAAATTGATTCATCACATATCACATTTGGCGTTCATGACTTACTAAACATTACCGCATATAAAGCATTTCCGAGGTCTTAAATAGATTTATCACATCTGGCGTTCCTAACTTACAAAACATCATTCCATATAAGCGATTTTCGAGGTCTTATTTAAATTGATTCATTACATTTGGCGTTCAAGACTTACTAAACATCGTCGCATATAAAGGATTTTCGACGTCTTATTTAAATTGAATCATCACCTCTGGCGTTCATGACTTACTAAACATAATCGCAAATAAAGGAATTTCGACGTCTTATTTAAATTGAATCATCACCTCTGGCGTTCATGACTTACTAAACATCATCGCATTTAAAGGATTTTCGACGTCTTATTTAAATTGAATCATCACCTCTGGCGTTCATGACTTACTCTACATCATCGCATATAAAGGATTTTCGAGGTCTTAAATAGATTTATCACATCTGGCGTTCCTAACTTACAAAACATCATTCCATATAAGCGATTTTCGAGGTCTTATTTAAATTGATTCATCACATATCACATTTGGCGTTCATGACTTACTAAACATCATCGCATTTAAAGGATTTTGGATGTCTAATTTAAATTGAATCATCACCTCTGGCGTTCATGACTTACTAAACATTATGGCATATAAAGGATTTTCGAGGTCTCATTTAAATTGATTCAGCACCTCTTGCGTTCCTCACTTACTAAACATCATCGCATATAAAGGATTTTCGAGGTCTCATTTAAATTGATTCAGCACCTCTTGCGTTCCTCACTTACTAAACATCATTGCATATAAAATATTTTCGAGGTCTAATTTAAATTGAATCATCACCTCTGGCGTTCATGACTTACTAAACATTATAGCATTTAAAGGATTTTCGAGGTCTCATTTAAATTGATTCAGCACCTCTTGCGTTCCTCACTTACTAAACATCATCGCATATAAAGGATTTTCGAGGTCTAATTTAAATTGAATCATCACCTCTGGCGTTCATGACTTACTAAACATTATGGCATATAAAGGATTTTCGAGGTCTCATTTAAATTGATTCAGCACCTCTTGCGTTCCTCACTTACTAAACATCATCGCATATAAAGGATTTTCGACGTCTTATTTAAATTGAATCATCACCTCTGGCGTTCATGACTTACTAAACATTATAGCATTTAAAGGATTTTCGAGGTCTCATTTAAATTGATGCAGCACCTCTTGCGTTCCTCACTTACTAAACATCATCGCATATAAAGGATTTTCGAGGTCTTATTTAAATTGATTCATCACATATCACATTTGGCGCTCATGACTTACTCAACATCATCGCATATAAAGGATTTTCGAGGTCTAATTTAAATTGATTCAGCACCTCTTGCGTTCCTCACTTACTAAACATCATTGCATATAAAGGATTTTCGAGGTCTAATTTAAATTGAATCATCACCTCTGGCGTTCATGACTTACTAAACATTATAGCATTTAAAGGATTTTCGAGGTCTCATTTAAATTGATTCAGCACCTCTTGCGTTCCTCACTTACTAAACATCATTGCATATAAAGGATTTTCGAGGTCTAATTTAAATTGAATCATCACCACTGGCGTTCATGACTTACTAAACATTATAGTATTTAAAGGATTTTCGAGGTCTCATTTAAATTGATTCAGCACCTCTTGCGTTCCTCACTTACTAAACATCATCGCATATAAAGGATTTTCGAGGTCTAATTTAAATTGAATCATCACCTCTGGCGTTCATGACTTACTAAACATTATGGCATATAAAGGATTTTCGAGGTCTCATTTAAATTGACTCAGCACCTCTTGCGTTCCTCACTTACTAAACATCATTGCATATAAAGGATTTTCGAGGTCTAATTTAAATTGAATCATCACCTCTTGCGTTCCTCACTTACTAAACATCATCGCATATAAAGGATTTTCGACGTCTTATTTAAATTGAATCATCACCTCTGGCGTTCATGACTTACTAAACATTATAGCATTTAAAGGATTTTCGAGGTCTCATTTAAATTGATGCAGCACCTCTTGCGTTCCTCACTTACTAAACATCATCGCATATAAAGGATTTTCGAGGTCTTATTTAAATTGATTCATCACATATCACATTTGGCGCTCATGACTTACTCAACATTATCGCATATAAAGGATTTTCGAGGTCTAATTTAAATTGATTCAGCACCTCTTGCGTTCCTCACTTACTAAACATCATTGCATATAAAGGATTTTCGAGGTCTAATTTAAATTGAATCATCACCTCTGGCGTTCATGACTTACTAAACATTATAGCATTTAAAGGATTTTCGAGGTCTCATTTAAATTGATTCAGCACCTCTTGCGTTCCTCACTTACTAAACATCATTGCATATAAAGGATTTTCGAGGTCTAATTTAAATTGAATCATCACCTCTGGCGTTCATGACTTACTAAACATCATCGCATATAACGGATTTTCGAGGTCTTATTTAAATTGATTCATCACATATCACATTTGGCGTTCATAACTTACTCAACATCATCGCATATAAAGGATTTTCGAGGTCTAATTTAAATTGATTCAGCACCTCTTGCGTTCCTCACTTACTAAACATCATTGCATATAAAGGATTTTCGAGGTCTAATTTAAATTGAATCATCACCTCTGGCGTTCATGACTTACTAAACATTATAGCATTTAAAGGATTTTCGAGGTCTCATTTAAATTGATTCAGCACCTCTTGCGTTCCTCACTTACTAAACATCATCGCATATAAAGGATTTTCGAGGTCTAATTTAAATTGAATCATCACCACTGGCGTTCATGACATACTAAACATCATCGGATATAAAGGATTTTCGAGGTCTCATTTAAATTGATTCAGCACCTCTTGCGTTCCTCACTTACTAAACATCATTGCATATAAAGGATTTTCGAGGTCTAATTTAAATTGAATCATCACCTCTGGCGTTCATGACTTACTAAACATTATAGCATTTAAAGGATTTTCGAGGTCTCATTTAAATTGATTCAGCACCTCTTGCGTTCCTCACTTACTAAACATCATCGCATATAAAGGATTTTCGAGGTCTAATTTAAATTGAATCATCACCACTGGCGTTCATGACATACTAAACATCATCGGATATAAAGGATTTTCGAGGTCTCATTTAAATTGATTCAGCACCTCTTGCGTTCCTCACTTACTAAACATCATTGCATATAAAGGATTTTCGAGGTCTAATTTAAATTGAATCATCACCTCTGGCGTTCATGACTTACTAAACATTATAGCATTTAAAGGATTTTCGAGGTCTCATTTAAATTGATTCAGCACCTCTTGCGTTCCTTACTTACTAAACATCATCGCATATAAAGGATTTTCGACGTCTTATTTAAATTCAATCATCTCCTCTGGCGTTCATGACTTACTAAGCATTATAGCATTTAAAGGATTTTCGAGGTCTCATTTAAATTGATGCAGCACCTCTTGCGTTCCTCACTTACTAAACATCATCGCATATAAAGGATTTTCGAGGTCTTATTTAAATTCATTCATCACATATCACATTTGGCGTTCATGACTTACTCAACATCAGCGCATATAAAGGATTTTCGAGGTCTAATTTAAATTGATTCAGCACCTCTTGCGTTCCTCACTTACTAAACATCATTGCATATAAAGGATTTTCGAGGTCTAATTTAAATTGAATCATCACCTCTGGCGTTCATGACTTACTAAACATTATAGCATTTAAAGGATTTTCGAGGTCTCATTTAAATTGATTCAGCACCTCTTGCGTTCCTCACTTACTAAACATCATTGCATATAAAGGATTTTCGAGGTCTAATTTAAATTGAATCATCACCTCTGGCGTTCATGACTTACTAAACATTATAGCATTTAAAGGATCGCATATAAAGGATTTTCGAGGTCTTATTTAAATTTATTCATCACATATCACATTTGGCGTTCATGACTTACTCAACATCATCGCATATAAAGGATTTTCGAGGTCTAATTTAAATTGATTCAGCACCTCTTGCGTTCCTCACTTACTAAACATCATTGCATATAAAGGATTTTCGAGGTCTAATTTAAATTGAATCATCACCTCTGGCGTTCATGACTTACTAAACATTATAGCATTTAAAGGATTTTCGAGGTCTCATTTAAATTGATTCAGCACCTCTTGCGTTCCTCACTTACTAAACATCATCGCATATAAAGGATTTTCGAGGTCTAATTTAAATTGAATCATCACCACTGGCGTTCATGACATACTAAACATCATCGGATATAAAGGATTTTCGAGGTCTCATTTAAATTGATTCAGCACCTCTTGCGTTCCTCACTTACTAAACATCATTGCATATAAAGGATTTTCGAGGTCTAATTTAAATTGAATCATCACCTCTGGCGTTCATGACTTACTAAACATTATAGCATTTAAAGGATTTTCGAGGTCTCATTTAAATTGATTCAGCACCTCTTGCGTTCCTCACTTACTAAACACCATCGCATATAAAGGATTTTCGAGGTCTAATTTAAATTGAATCATCACCACTGGCGTTCATGACATACTAAACATCATCGGATATAAAGGATTTTCGAGGTCTCATTTAAATTGATTCAGCACCTCTTGCGTTCCTCACTTACTAAACATCATTGCATATAAAGGATTTTCGAGGTCTAATTTAAATTGAATCATCACCTCTGGCGTTCATGACTTACTAAACATTATCATTTAAAGGATTTTCGAGGTCTCATTTAAATTGATTCAGCACCTCTTGCGTTCCTCACTTACTAAACATCATCGCATATAAAGGATTTTCGAGGTCTTATTTAAATTGATTCATCACAAATCACATTTGGCGTTCATGACTTACTCAACATCATCGCATATAAAGGATTTTCGAGGTCTAATTTAAATTGAATCATCACCTCTGGCGTTCATGACTTACTAAACATTATAGCATATAAATGATTTTCGAGGTCTTATTTAAATTGAATCATCACCTCTGGCGTTCATGACTTACTAAACATTATCGCATATAAAGGATTTTCGAGGTCTTATTTAAATTGATTCATCACATATCACATTTGGCGTTCATGACTTACTCAACATCATCGCATATAAAGGATTTTCGAGGTCTAATTTAAATTGAATCATCACCTCTGGCGTTCCTGACTTACTAAACATTATAGCATTTAAAGGATTTTCGAGGTCTTATTTAAATTGAATCATCACCTCAGGCGTTCATGACTTACTAAACATCATCGCATATAAAGGATTTTTGACGTCTTATTTAAATTGAATCATCACCTCTGGCGTTCATGACTTACTCTACATCATCGCATATAAAGGATTTTCGAGGTCTTATTTAAATTGAATCATCACCTCTGGCGTTCATGACTAACTATCTTGAAGTGTTGGCGAGCAAGATTTTGTAATTGTAAGTAATCAGCGCAAAGAAAATGTCGAGTAGAAAATTCGGTTGAACATGTATAAATAATTCCCCTGATATGTTGCGGGAAATGAAACGAAGGATGTAAGTTAAGAAAAATTTTCCAGCAGAAATATGATTATTATGTATGGTTATCTGAAATCAACTTTGTACGAAATCCATTGCATATTCATATTCTGATTACACTAATAATGTGGAGCAAATGTATATTGATTTTGGAATTCGACCAAAAATGAGAGAATTAAATGTCTTTTGAATTCAATTTACTGCTCTTTATTGAATGAATGTTAAATTGAAAATTTATAAATGAGGAACTTTTGGCTTGCTTCGTAATTATTATCATGTTTTAGTAAAAAGTAAGCAGTCACCATAATCCATACTAACATGTGGAGATGGCTGATCAATAGTACAGGAGTGCCCGATATGCTGTGTTCGTGATCACAGTTTAACGCATTGCAATCTTCTTTAAAATATTGTAATTGCTAAAATGGATTTAGTACGACTTAGATACGTGGAAAGTTTATGAAACATATACAAGGATGAATATGTGTTGTTTATGGAATGTGCGGTTTCAGTTTCGATGATGTATTTATTAATTTTCAACCCAAGTCTATCGAGTCACAATTTGGCATACGTTATATAGAGTGCCTTGATATTTCCTTTGATGAAATTAAAGAAAAGTAGTACTTTGGGAAAATTAGAGGAAGTATTTCACCAACAAGCCAACGGAATTTCTTGTCATGAAAAACTTACTCGAGCTGCGGATAGGCGGTGAATACGCTCCGAACACCAACCGAGTTATTGACATGGTTCAGTACAAGTTCCCAAATCTAGAAATGATTCGTAAATAAATTTGACATCACGGAACAAACGTGATAAAAAGTGCGACTGCTAGTTACCTCTTCAGGAAATATCGAAAATGGAGTTTTATTTGCTGATGTAAGTTTCCTTTCCATTTTGAATATTTGGATTTCACTGGTGCATTGGAAACTATATGAATAATTTTTTATGAAATATAATCGTTGAACCTGGGAACAGCTTTTAGATGTTCAGTAACAACATGAGGGCAATGCAATGCAATGAGCCTCAGTCTATGTATTTACGTTGATTCACAGAATCCATTGTATCTTCAGTTGATGATATGTGATAACGGTGGTTATCTGAAATAAAATGCGACACGTATTGGACACTGCTGACATAATCTAGTTGCTTTTTATTTTTCACGTGATGCACATATTCATGCATTAAGCATAATATTCACTCATGATTTCAGTCGTCATATAAGGGAATGTCATGTAGAAATTCATTAATCTTTTACTATCAGCAAAGTATTGTCAATCCGACCTTTGTAGGCAGCTATTTTTCGATCGGTCAACATCAAAAATCAATTTTGAATTAACATATTCGTTTCATATTTGTGTCATATTGGGATCTCCCAAGGATGTAGCGGCTTTCTCACACAGACTTATTTATACGCATCCGTTTGGCCATAGACGATGCAATATCGCACATATTTTATGGATGTAGCATGGACTATGCATTATTCATTTTTTGAGGGTATAATGCAATCTTTTGTTTACGCATGCACGAACCGTTGTTATCGAAGTATGCTATTGCAATTATAGAAACCAAATATTATATAGCTACCGGATGCAGAATACATTGATTGAGCAACACACTTATGTACACATTTCATACCAAACTGGTCCAACACGGAATACCGCAGTGTCATAAGAGATGCGTTCATTGAAGTAAAAATTATTCCAATGTGATTATCTATTTATTCAGCAATGTATAAAAACATTATGTGACAGAGTGGATATATGATATATTACATGTATGTGTTATGGAATGTTAACGAGTATTCATTTAAAACACTCTTCATCCATACGATTACACTATTGGTGCGCAATATTTTGGGTCACCGATATAAACTTGCAAACATTTGTTGGGTACGGACAATGGTGACGCAACATCTTCATTTGTGGATTTCTTTGTTTCCCACCGCAGTATAACCGCAATTTATAGCCTCCAACTATTACTAAGGAAACGAGTAGATGCCAAAGATGTTTCAACTTGTCCCAACTATAAACGAAAAATAGGAAAACCAGTGCTCTAATCTCTATTATATAAAAGGTAATGGATATAAATATTCCTGCAAATAGCACATAAAATATGAGTGACGCATTTCCGCGCATGGACGGCCTCTCCAACGTTGCGTTCTTTAGAACCGGCGTGTATTCAATATTTGCCAGGATAAACTTGTTCCACCAGTCCCATATTCCTGAGTGTACTAATCCTTGCATACGTTTTATAACGTTGGGGTGAACGGATCCGGCAGAGTATGGTTGGAGCGCAAACGCAAGCGTGACATTTCCATAGTCTTCATTTCCGACGTATATTCTGTAATATGGTTGCTTACGAAACAGCGCCTTTGCATACTGCTTTGCTATAAAGGAAGGTAGCATAAGTGCAGATTTCTGGCAGGACGAAAAGCTCTTCCACAAGTCTTCTTCTTGTAACTCCAGTATTTCTGTTAATATTTTAGCATGCAAGTCATCATCGAAATAGCTACCGTACTTGGAAACTCGAATCAGATTTTTAGTATACACATTGGCCACAATGGCTGGACTGTAATTATGGAGTGCGGTGTTGTGCTCCAACTTCCCCAAAATATCCGTCTCATTGCTTGAAGCGAATTTTCGTACCCATTCAAGTACTTCCGAATGAGCACGCATGTTAAGTTTAAATTGATGATCAACAGTGTGATTCGAATCCATACGGAAATCACGTGTCCAATAAAGCATGACATCATCTGTCACATCAGGCAAATCAGGGTCGGCCCCGTTGAAGAATATATGCCGTATTCGAGTCAGAATTTTGGAGCCATCCTCTACAAGTTCGGAAAACAACGTGTACGGAATAACTTGTCTGGCAGATATCATGTTGTACACGTTTTCATTTTTGTACCCATTGCTCAGCACTATTCCGGCGAGTAACAATGCCGCCATGTTGAATCGGAGCTTTAAATTCCTTGCATCGCTGGAGGAATATGGATCGCCTTGCTCCAAAAATACTTTAACACTTGGAGTAATGGTGGAGATGACATCTCTACTCTGTCTAGACTGTGTGAAAAATCGTTTATTTAGCCACGTTATTACAATTAACACAAGTATTATGCAAACCCAGACAGGTGTCTCGTAAATGTTGGCAAACTCGTCCAGTCCACTGGACAGTTTTCCCCGTCCACCACCACAACTTACAAATGCCAATTTGGACAATTCCTCCTTGTAAGTAAAGCGGTGTGCAGATGGACCATTCTGGGCACCATTTACAACTGTCAGCTCTAGCTGTGCTTTATCATTGTAGGTAGTATTCTTATTGAGGAACGTTTTGCCATTTTGACAAAAGTGGTTAGACCAGCCGAAGCTCACACTTGCGTTTGCAGCAATGGAAACTACCAGCGGAGCAATACCAGCGGCAAACATTTCGTCGTATCCGACAATCTTAATGTTTGAAGAACTTCTAGCCTTTCCGAATGGAAATCGGGGTAATACGCCAGTGGAACATTTTAGTATCTGGCGTCTCAGTTGAAAAAAACTAGCAGTGTGGTAAAACCCTTCACGGACAACCATCCGAACTCCAGGTTCTTCTTGAGTGGAATGGAAAATGTTTGCAAGATCGTATACATTTATTTGCTGCCGATTCACAGTCAACCATTTCGAATTCACTCTCTCAAACTGCGCTGAAACCAAGTGTACTAGTTCTGGTGAATCCTTATTGTTCGGAAAGGTAACTAACAATACGATTAAGTTGAATATATGCGGGCGAAACGAAGTCTCAATAAATTTAAATGCCGTGTTAGGTGTCTGTGTCGTCATAAATGCTCCAAGGGCGTAATAATCAAGCGCCAAATCTTCGGTTTGAACAAACAAATGTAGCTTGGGTAACATCGACTCTTCTATTTGACGGAAATGTTTAACAGATAAGTCTGGAGCGTCAAAGTAAAACGCCATAGGATACCGGATAACCTTTAAAACATGTGGCTGGATTTGCACGGATATATGGATTTGGCAGTTCCACGGTCTGGATTTTACAGCATAGTGAAAAAAGTCGAGTCCGACACAATAGCCGTGCAAATCACGGATATCGAAAAACACAGCTCGTCCAAAATATTTACTCTGTCCGCAGTCAACTTTGTAAGCATGCGAATCATCAAGACGGTTTGCATTGAATAGACCGAACGGAATGTCAGCCGGTAGCCACAATAATCTGGAGCTGTTCGTACGATCTTGCAGTACGGCCAGTTTTAATCGTCTCTGCACCGAGCTCGTTCGGGTCGGGAATACGTCCAAATTTTGAAAGTTATCCACGACAACATGACAGTATGATTCCTCAAATAAATTGAGAACCCTAGAAAGGTTCAGTTCTTTGTTACGAGAACGAATGAGAGGTTGTCTGTATTCCTGAATGTACTTAAGCCGTGCGATGTCAGATTTACTAAAGTAAGCATATGTCATATATCTCAAGTTATAGTCTTCAAATGGGAGTATCCAGAGATTGAAATTTTGAACCTTGGTTGAGGTTGAGACGTTGACATAGGTTGAGATAAATGCAAACAATAAACGCAAAGCCACAAATTTTGAGCGGAGATACATATTTGGTGAATACTCGTCCGACAATAATGCTGCAATATAATTTTGACAAACGAAAGTTGTCTTTTGCAATTTCAAATTCGATTTAAGTTGTAGAAAATATAGCACAGGCTTCTACTGTGTCCACTATGGTATCTTCTATGCAGGATGTAATTTCTAAACTGTTGGTGGTCGAGTGTATCAAAGTGTGTAGTAAATAACCTTCACAAGTGTAACTGACGACATGGTTAGATCCACGTCGAAATACGGTGAGTGTATTTGTTGCAAATATTACGTTTGTAAATTACTGATGAACTTTAAATGATGAAGAGGATGAAGGTTGGAAAATGGTGATGATTGTACGGTAGATGTTTAACACCGCCGCCAGTTTACACGGTTATACTAAGGAAAACGATTCGCGACAGGAAATACTTCATATTATCAAGAAACGTACAGTTTAGCATTAGTAAAAAAGCGTTTGCTGGGTTTTTCTGTTGACCAAAGGAAGGAGCATTGACAGCGTTGGTTATTTGAAGCCACATATGAGTAATTCTATTAGAGCACTTAGGTTGCACGTGTAAGTATTCATCAATTATTCACACTGTCTTACAAAGCTATGATGACGTACATGACAACGACAACCAGTTGGCCATAACAGGTTTAAGGTATAACTTTTCTGCATTTTCGGGTACATGAGCCAATGATGTAGTATTAACGTTGGCAAAATATACACTATATTAGTTAATTCTTACAATTTAACAAATGTTTCCATATTGCATCGGTGGCAATAATGCTGTTGGGCAGTATTGATACCGGAAAGTTGTCTTTTCCAACTTCTGAATCGTTCTAAATGATGGAAGTTATAATGTGGGCGTCAGCTGTATTCACTACTAAATTTGCAATGCAATATATCAATTGAGATTTTTGATGGTCCATTGTATCAGCACATGCTTAGTGTCTAAACGGCGAAAGTAAGTATCTTAATATCCTTATATGTTTTATTAAACTTGTGGGTAACACCCGCTTCTTGCAACGCTTTCATGACATGAGAGTGAGAGCAAGCTGTAAAACCGTACGAAACAGATCGCTACCTTTCAATTGAACATAAATCAATCGATAACTAAACCTTATTCAGATATTCATATGCTCACCATTTCTTATATGAAATGGAATACAACTGTATGTTGCACTTCTCTAACAAATGTAATCACTGCCTCGCAGAAAATCAAGTTTTAAAGTTCCACCGGTCCCCACAGATCAATGGAATAATGTGATAAGACCGAATTTTAAAACGGTTTGGTGAGCACTTGGGCCACGCCCTTTTCTACACAAGCCTTAGGATTTGAGACATCAGCAACTGCTTTTGGTCAATTGTTACAAATATTTCGGCTACCCATAACTAGCCTTTCCGTTGTAAAGTTTGTGAGTTTGCAAAGGAGCTTGACAAGTAATGTAACATGCGGGTTATTAAATTCACCTCAAAACACCGCGCCAGTGTGTTCTTTGAAAATTATATTTTTATTTGTATTACACTTTAGGCGGTTGAATGAAGGAACAAGAGGCCCTTTCGGAAATGATTTATATCCTAAAAACGTAGGATTTTTAATAAATAGAAAGTTACTTTCCTTACCTGATCGTTGGTAAAAAGAACGAGAACTGACTTAACTGGTTATGTGAAGAGTGAATCAACTGATTATATTAGAACATTTAGTGTTAGTATTCATGAATTATTCACGCGGTTTTACAGAGCAGCGATCACGAACATGACAACGATGACCAGTAAGACACATCGGCCTACTATATCACTTTCTGCTGCTTCGGGTACATTACCCAAGCATAGAGCATTTACATTGGTAAAACATACACCATATCAGTCGATGCTTCCAATTTGACATATTTGCCCCTTGTTGCCACTATATCCCCGAAATGAGTATAACATTTCTAACTTTGGGGATAAGCCAATTTGCATAAGCGGTGGCCCATCACCGCTTTAGTTTAATAAACTTGCCTACCGGGAGCATCAATTGGTGAGTGACCTGAAGTATTTTCTTCGCAATGGATATTCCTCCTATATTATAACTAGCAATATAATTCCTTCATTTGTAGTTTCATAAGTAATCATATTTAAGTATGTAGCGAATATCTCGGAATAATGTACGTCCTAGTCGTCGTTAGTTTTGTTCAAAGTCAAATCAGTATTTTTTGAAGAAAAATAGAATATTAGTTATTCCTGTCAACTTAAGTGTTCTACAGATGTGCGTGCCTTAGCACCTTGTTACAGAATTTCCCGTATGTGCATCCTCATATGAAATATTTTAGGGCTAATTTGCTCCATCATAGAAAGTTTGGATTTCGTTATCCTACCTTTTTAAGCTGAGCTTAAGTGTGCTTCAGTATGAATCACTACAGATTGTATGCCTTAGGACTATCTTTTATATAATATAGATTAGAGTACTGGTTTACCAACTTTTCGTTTGTGTTGGGAACATGATGAATCCTCTTTGGGATCTACTGGTTTCGGACGTTTTAAATTTCGGTTAATTTTGTCAAAGCATATATTTGGTGTAAACGGATATGAGTGGAATACGGATGTATGGAAATAGTTCCCCTTTTCGGCAGGCGTGTATGATTCTGTCGTCTTTTCGACTCATCTTTCTAATTATCGTTTTCTTGATTATATAAGTGCGGCAAGATTCAATGTATTTAGGCTAGTCCGATACTGTTTGAGAACATATAAACCCACAAATGTAGATATTGTGTCACGATTATCTATATCCAGCAAAATTTTGCAAGTCTGTATCGGTGACACAAAATGTTGCGCACCTATAGTGTAATAACATGGATATATAGTGTAGTTAATTGTATAGTCTTAAATATTCCATAACACATACATTTAATGTACCATATATTACGACCTCACTGTCACATAATTTATTTACACCTTGGTGAATAAGTTTAGAATCATATTGGAAGAATTTATATTTCAATGGACGCATTTCTTATGAGACGGTGGTAATGCGTGTTGGACCAGTTGATGGATGCGTTTATGGAATTTTGCCTAAATGGTTTATTAAGAGGTGAATATTTCCTTATTATGATAAAACTAGTCTAGTATCAATCTCCATTATGTTACGTGATGTTGTAACATCACAACTTATATATTACAGTCATGTTTCTAAGTTTTGGAAAGGTGTTGGCGATAGTTTCGTGAGCTCTGAATTGCTCGAAATGATCATCTTCTAGTGACGTTATTTACTTCGTGCAGGTTGAACGTTTGTTTTCCAGGTATGCCGACGAGGCCAAGTCTGCAAGACGTAAGGAATGGTAGCTCCCATCATCTCCACAAAAAAATGATTTTGGGAAAGAACGTTGAGTATCGTGATCGTGCGATGGTCTAAAATGTCTACGCATGTACGTTGCTCAATCAAAGCATTATGCGTCCGGTAACTACATCAGATTTGGTTTCTACAAACTCTTCCTGCATGCATACATTAATGATTTTATTGTACCCGTAAAGAATGAATAATATATCAAATATATGATACGTCAATAAAATATGTGCGATATTGTAGCGTCTACGGCCAAACTGAAGCATATCAACCAGTCTGAACGAAAAAGTTGCTACATCGTTGGCAGATCCCTATATGACACAAAAACGATTGCAATTTGTTCATTCAAAACTAATTTTTGGTGCGGGTCGACCGGTAAATAGCTGACTACATAGAACGGTTGACGATACTTAGCTGATAGTAAGTGATTTATGAATTTCTGCATGACTTTATCAATACGACGCATTTGTACATGAGTGAGTGTTGCGCTTTATGAATGAGTAAGTGCATCACTTGAAAGATAAACAGCAAACACATTATGTGAGCAGATTAGACTTACGTAAACACAAGCCATGATGAATCCGTCAACTTTTTCCTGGCTACCTCGCCTACACAACGGAGCACAAATAGGTACATATATGAAGCGAATCGTTATTAAGTCATTCCATCGTATCAGTATTCAATCGAACCCAATAGACACGTAGCATAGTATGATAAATATGAACGATTGGATATTCCAAGTGGCATGCACGTACGCATTGTCCAATACGTTTCACATTTTATTTCAGATAATCACTCTTATCAGGCAACTGCAGATACAATGGACTCTATGATTCATAGTAGGAACGAAGGTAGGCGGTGGCTCATTTATGTATTGCTTTCCTATCGTTACAGAACATAACAAATCTGTTTCAAGGTTGACGATTACATTTCATAAAGGTTATTCATTTAGTGTCCAGTGCACTGGCGAATCCGCAATATTGATTATGGACAAGAAGCGTGGATCAGCAATTACAAATCCATTGGCGATGTTTCCCGAAGAGGTAACTAATTATGGTAGTTTTTATCACAGTTCGTTCCGTGACGTCAAATTTATTTGTGAATCATTTCTAGATTTGGAAACTTATACTGGACCATGTCAATGACTCGGTTGGTGTTCGGAGCGTATTTTCCGCTTATCCTCAGCTCGGGCACGTTTTTCATGACAAGAAATTCCGTTGGCTTGTTGGTGAAATATTTCCTCTAATTTTTCCGAAGTACCTGAGCGTCCAGGATTTCTTCACATGTAGACTTGCCTCGCAATTATGGAAGAATGCCGCGGGAAACTGCCTCGAAACTCTTCCGTATAGAATTCCTTACGGCAGACATGTGCCATTTGCCATAACAGAGACACATTTCAGTTACCGTGACTCTCCGTTTCGTTATCCGACCCTTGATCGGGTTTTTAAATATTTTAAATTACGAACAATGAACAGAAACGAGAACCCCTTTCCTGGCAGAGGAGTACGTTTGAATGTTAATCAGGGCTTTGAATTCCCCTGTTATCCGGATTGGGGCTTGAACCCGGAAACTGCGACATCAATATTCCAAGTGTTTGGACATCATCTGTCCGCCGTTTACTTATACTGCCCATTCGTGGATTGATCGCAAAGGTATAGGCTTGTTAAATGTTTCCTGCAGCCCTTACTTAAATGCTTATCATATCTACCAAATTTAAAGTCCCTCGGATTTTGTTGCCGCCTTGCGATTACCGATGAAATACTCAACGACATGGAATGGAAGCAGGTATTGGACTTAATCTCCAGTGCATCATTCCCGTTCCGTCTGGACGCAATTGACCTTGATTTTAATCGGAACATTCCCTGTGACCAGTTCGGGGCTAGGACCAGAAACTTAGAAGTACACAGGGCCTTTTTGGCAGCATTTGTGAACCACGACAATGTTACGTCGTTATCAATACCACCCGATTATTGGACAAGCGACTACGTCGCAATGTTTCCCAAACTATCAGATTTAGAGGTTTCGTATTCAGTAGATTCCGACAGTTGCAAGTTGCTCCTATCCGTCGTCTGAGAGTAAATATGTCCAAACTGTGCCCAAAGGATGTACTTGGTGTATTGGGGCCACATAGCATTGAGTCCCTAGAACTGACCGGAATTAATGATGCATCGAGAGATGAGACACCAAAGAAGAAATCGACACTCACCAGATTGCACAAATTGGCGGGATCGTTATTACAGTCCATGAAGAAAATCCTTGTACCATCGGTCAGAATTTTACGGATAGAAAATGTACATCCCAAACAGGAGCTACTATACCTGAAGTCATTCCCATCCCTGGAATTCCTCACCTTGGAATATGATAATCAATCTTGGAACTACGAAAATTATGATGAATTAGTTGTAAGCCCCAAGGACTGCTTCAGGATTGGTCTGCTACGGTTTTACTTTAAGATGGACCATGACATTCCCGCCAATTTCAGGTTTGTCTGGGAGCGGTTCCCTACCCTAAAAATGTTAACGATTATAAAACCCCGTGAATACATTACCGAACCGGATCCAGAAATTGTCATTCAGTACGTGAGGGAACTCCCAGACAGGTTTTTCATCCGTGAATACGAGTAAAATTGACGGAAACGAAATTTGATTTACAAGTAAACATAGTTATGATAATGTATCCATTAGTCATGTTGGTGGAAGGGGGAAATATTTAACTTTTACTTTTGTTGTTCATAAATGTAATTATTTGTCTGATACGAGGTAATAAAAATTTGTTATGGCACATGCATTTTATAGATTGTTTGTTATAGTTACCCCCAAAAAATCATCCATACCGTGTTCATTATTTAGCGTTATTGTCGCATTTACATCGCATATTTCAAGTAGAAATCCTGCATGACTGCATGGAGAGCATTTCTATATATCTGTGTTCACATCCGATAAGAATTCAGAGTCTGGATGGACCTAGATACAAGTGACGTTGATAATAAGCAAAACCAACTATTTCGCAATCACCAGTTAATTGATTGACATAATCAGTAAACTTTATTCAAAGATATTTTATGTATATTCAGCGTTATGCATCGTTTAGCCTTTCCATTCTAATCATACATTCCAAATAAATGCAATATATACCGACGAGAAATAACCAGCTTCTGAATGGTGATATCGATTGACGTGTTCTTGAAGATTCCGAAATAATAATGGAACGAGTCGTGATACCTATGCTTTAGTTTTTGTCATGACATCCTAACGTGTACTCTCTGGCACATGAACCAATGGCAACTCACCAAATAGGATATGAGGGTGCGACAACAATTTTAGAATTGATACACGCAGCGGCATTTCCATTTCACTTGGAGTCCCTTAACACGTGGTGATTGCGCAGTACGAAACTTGGTCGAGATACAGATCGAGCGCTACTAATGGCGATTGTCAACCACGACCAAATTATAAAATCATATATGTATGGAAGGATGCCTTGTTGATTTTGCCACCGATTTCGGTCCACCAGATCAGTCTGTATACGAGGAAGTCTACTATGGCACAAAATTGCAGGCACATATTCTTGATTTTGACTGTAGACATAAACCTGACTAACACCAAACACTAGAGGAAATGAAACATGGGTGCTGGTGATGTTTTCGTTTTGTCTACAATATTTTGTATACATTTATTAATATTATTCACTCAGTATACACCTCCAATTAAATAAACTTAAGGAACGTATTTCCTCTTCAATTCACCGTTCCACGCATTTGACTGAAAAATAATTATCCTCGATTTCCCGTTGAACACACGCGTCTTTGCAGCACATGCATTTCCCATGCTTCATTATACGCTCCTTTGCCCGACCTTGGAAAATCAACTTATGGCAGCAAATTGACTCCTTCCTGCAATTATTATCAGTTGCCAAGAATTCACAGTTTTCGTTTGCTTTACACAAGTGCATTGATCTGGTATCCTTAAGCACCACCTATTAGAAAATATTTAGACCATTTGATTCGAATTATAGAAAAATGCTGAAACCCCCAACCAAGACCAATTAACAGATCAGTAATAGTGCAAATTGCTATCAATTTGACTGACCTCATTGTCCTCCTGGGCGAAAACAGAGACAAAACCAGAGAGCAGCACAAAAACTAATACAGGAAAGACGATCATTTTCTTTAATATATATTGCTACACCATACAACTGCGAATGAGGAGCAACAGTGCACATAATTCAACAAAAGCACCTGTGCTAGCTGACGTGATAGTTACATTTCGTTCTCAATCATGATGCGTTCACATTGTGTTTGATGCTACGTCAATCATCATCATAGACCGCCGCCTGTCAAGATAAATGATTAGGCAAATGCGAAAGCAGCATGCAATGAAAAAAATACCGCTTGCTTGTGTATGAATGATTAGATATTTTCATTGATAAATTTGTTTACCGTCTTTACTGGCAGTATTTGATAGGATAATAAAATTATTATATGAGTTAATTTATTGAATGAAGTAGATATGATGCATTGAGACCGTGTAGATTATTTCTGACGTTTATGTTTAGGTAACTAAAACGTACTCAGCCTAATGCAGTCTAGTACCAGGTGTCTATTTAGACACCTACAAGTGTCTATTTAGACAATTTTGAATAATTAATTATTTAGGTGTCTAAATAGACACCTGAAATCATTTAATTGAAATAGCGCGTGAACTAACTTAAGTAAATTTATGAAAAAATACTAGAACAATCAGAAAAAATGCTCGATTTTCTGAAACTAACATCATAAACTTTCGTTGAATACTTTTTGAAATATTTAATTAACAAAAAAAAATTATAATTAATTAAATATCTACCAAACCAACCGGTAGAAATTTTTTATTTTTTCACAGAAATTAGCAAATGTCACGCACGTTAAGAAAATATACTCCTTTTGATGCGAGCTCTGTCATGGAAACCAGAATTAACTATTTTTCATGTCCTCCAATGTAAAAATTATGCTAATTTTAATTTAGCGGTCGTACATGAAGAGCTCGCATCAAAAGAAGTATATTTTCGTAAAGTGCGTGAAATTTGCTAATTTCTGTGAAAAAAAAATCTACCGGTTGGTTTTATTACTGAGCTGTTGCGATTAAATATGGATAACTTTTTAATGACATGAACACAACGCCCAGTTGCCCACGTCAATTGCACATTATCAACACTCGTGCCTTGAGATAAGCCACTCGTAACGGAGTGCATTGTCCGATGGTTTGCTGAACTTTGTGATCTGAGTAAAAAAACTGGATCTTTGTGATCATTAAAATAATTCCTGATGCAGAGCAGTACCAATTAGTGAATACCAACCACTCATGTTTTGTTGTTGTGATATTGGAGCTTTGTTTTTTACTTGATACTTTTGACCTTTGACCGAGCGTATCTCCTGAGCCCATAAAGATGGTAATAAATATGGTATTCATTATTGATAGGTAGATATGATATTTGACTTCAACATGGTTTTTACGTTGTATTTTATTACGATGGTATGCAATCATGTTTGCAATGCGAGTACCAGTGTAGTTCTCCAATCCACAGGTTATTACCACTTGAGTGTTTCATACACCAGTATAATATGTATTCCCGGTAAACTTGAGTGTTTGCTCGTCGAGTACAATAAACTTTCACGAAACTGATGTAATGCTGATCGTGGTACCATTTGATGAATATGATTACATTGTAGCTTGGTGATTGTAAAATCCATCCAGTGGAGACAAGTAAGATATCAGCCTCTAAGCTCTTGCATCCTCAAGTGGATTTCAGGCAAACATCAAAACACCAGCCTTTGGTGATATTGGGATGAAAATGGAAAGCAAATATTGAAATACAACATATTATTCATTTACATTCCACCAATCCATCAAAACAAAACACTCATGACATGTAGTCCGTGCTGTGTATCAGGGAAACATGCAGCTGTACTGCGTTCCGAGTAAGAAGTGAACGTACACTACCAGGTTAACTATCTTTCTGCGCATTGGAGTAGTATAAATATCAGGAAACTCATAGGCAATATATCAGTACGTCCTTGGAAGTGACTCCAATATCACGGATATTCATATAATCACAGTGTTAGTAAATATACGTTAAAATACTCTGGGTTTTGTATCAGTCCAATTGACCGTACCAAATGGAGTCACAAACTCCTTTTGCTATAATTCCTCCGGAGGTAAACCGCAATAATTGCAACATAATAATGTATTCATTTCGTAGATTTATTTTCTTTACTCGTTTTATAGATATGGGAGCTAATCATTGAACTTATTGAGGACTCGGAGGACATAATAAAGTTGCTGAGTGCTCATCCAGAAATGAAGCAATTATCGCAAGGTAGGCAATTCGCATGGAGAATTGTGGAAGTCATGTTCCTGATCCTTCCCAAATACTTATCATCCAATGACACCATGAATTGCCGACTGGTATCGAAGCGGTGGAAAAATGTGGTTGACTCGTATCTTGAGACGCACGTGAACCGGTTTGCCTACAAGTCAGATGAACTCGGAAGAATGTCCGAAACTCATTTCAGTTTCAACAAGAGGGGCGTTGTAGTAACAAATTTTTATCTTTTCAAAACAATGCTAATGCACTACTCCAGCTTGCCGAATAAACACAATCCTATTCCCGGAAGATCCATGTACATTCGTAATAATCATTTGAAGAATATGTTCAACCGGGGAACAGAAGAATTGCAGGACGGTCCTCTCCAGTTGGTTCCAGTTTTCCAGGCTTATGGTAATCATATTTCCCACATATATTTCGATTTCGGTCACAGCGGATTTGTAACCCATGGGGAGATGCTGTCTAGTAGGCTCCGACCTTTCTTCCGACTAATTACACACCTTCCAAATTTGCGCTCACTGAAGCTGAAAGCACTCAACCCACCGGAAAATAAGGAGGTAGCGGACGTTTCAAGTGACATCGGCCTGGAGAATATACAAGCGCGTCTGGAGACCCTGGATTTGATAGACTTCCGCTTTCCTACATTTCAAAACAGGTGTTTGCATCAAAAGATTATTGCTGCATTGACCCACAACGAACAACTTACAAAGCTGACAATGAGTGCATCCAAATTTTGGGATTCTTCTTATGCCACAAAATTTCCAAATCTGGTGGAAATGGGCTTCAGGTTTGAAACAAAGAAAGAGTTGGAGCATATTTTCAAGGATTTCAAATTTCCGCATCTACGAAAGCTACTGTTTAAACCGGCTATCAGGCAGGACACCGATATTAGATGGACTATGGAGTACTTGGTCCCACTTCAAATTGAATCCTTCGAGTATGTTGGCGTGTTAAGGCCACGTTGGAGGCTCTGTGACTTGTCTTCGTCCAAAGAGAGTGTTGAAGCTAATTCCGTCTCAGAAGTATCCCAATGCAGCATTCGCCATTTAAAAATTGCCGTAGATCAGGGCGTTTGTTTCCGTTTTTTGAAATCACTTCCCTCTCTGGAGTATCTCGCCATCACCATATCGACTGAGAGAGATTGGCACCGTAGTAACGGTCACAGGAGAAGGGATGCAGTGTCTATTATAGGAGACAGGGAATACGCGTATTATCGGGACGACGTATTTGGACGCTGCCTTTCTAAATTTGTTACCAGTTGCTTTAACGAGAAAACCAGCTTTCATGGAGTTTGGACGGAGTTTCCAAACCTCAAAATAATTACAATTCATTCGAGCATTGAACATCGAGAGGCGAATATTTTCCAGTTTGTCCGGGAAGATCCCAACACCATGTTCTCCGTTTCCACCGACTTCAGGAAACGGAAAAAGGAATTATTTTAATTTGATTATGCATTCCTCAACTTGGATTATTAAGGAGGGTTTGTATAATTAGTTATTTCACTTATTTTGCTTGTTTCATTATATGTTTAACAGAATCCATAATAGATATGAAAAGCATGTGAGTTTGAAGCATATTATATTTGTAAATAACAATTGTAAGTACTGATACCGATGTTGGTATCAATAAAAAAATTAATTATGGGCTTGTCCATGGTCAATATAAACGTAAGTCATCATAATGTGGAATAAAACTCATTACGTCATCATTCCAACAACGTATTACAATACTTAGGTTACCATCATATTTACTAATTCCAGCCCATAAATAAATTTATTTTATGGCATAAGACATTGATGAAAACTGCGACAAAATTTGAACTTTAATATCTCAACACTGGGAAAACTTAGGTCTACAGTTCCAGCATATTTGAAATCTACAAACCTTAAACTACAAAATGTTACACCACTCCAGATTTTTGAATCCCGTTGTATCCCATTTCCCGGAGTCTTTTTGATGCGCTCTCCGTCACGGCTTTTCATGACTGCTCCGCCACTTTCCTGCTGATAATCGTCCAGACAGTTTTGAATCCCCTCGAACTTTTTGGTGGATTGGATCTTCTGGAGTACTCCGATTTACATAATGCCCAGAATCATTCAATTCCCCTCGCTTGTGGCACGTTGGGGGAGTTTTAGATTTTGGTACAAAGTCAGTACTTACTTCGTTAAGGTACTGTGTCACTGTGCAGTAGCCATGTCGGGCCAGAACAAAATTTCATTACGGTTGTAATGCTTATCGATGAAGGATAATAGTCGCCTGTTGATACACTCCTCCAATTACACGTAATCACTTAAGTTTCATCGTCTAAAATCAACACTTTACGTAGGTTTTTTTGGTACACATATTTCAATCCTGTTTCCGCGCGCTATTCCTGGCTTTTGATGTACCACGGGGCAGTTGGCTTTATGTAGGATTTAAAGCCCAGTTTCTTAGCTTTCACACACTGTAAACTTTTGGGATTCCAACAAAGTTTTTTTGCAGCTGCACTAACTAAAATAGATCGATTGTCCTGGAAACTTTTCAAAATTCGTTTCCTCATCTTGGGCGTGTCCACTGTGCCAGGACGACCTCCACTTCCGATGTAATTAGTGTTTTGAGTAGCCTGATACCTGCTATTGATCCTGTATATAGAACCTCTTTTTTACCTTCACTGGTAAAATGTTGTGCAGCTTTGACCTTTGACGATTCCGCGAGATTTTCAAAGTATGAAATGACGCGTTTTTGAAACTCTTCGTTGGCGATGGTTTTCATGGTGACGACAGTGAAAAATAAAAACGAAAAAATACCGAGTCGTAGTTTAGAATATAAGGAATCAGAATATATCTAGTCTTTCCTTTATCTTATCTCCCATCATTTCTTATCTCTTATGTAAATTTGTCGCAGAAGTTTTCATCAATGTCTTACTTGAATGAGTGAATGTATGAGCAAAATAACCCAGTATGATTTAATTGAGAATAAATGTAATGATAGCGTTACTATTCATGTTTCTACGTTGAACCCGGTCTGATCTATCCATTTGTATAATTTTGCATCGCTACACGCCAGTCAGCTTGGGTGCATGATTTTATTTCGTGTACTTTGGTATTTTTGCTACCCGCCAAGCAGTAGGATCTCAACGGGCATATCAACGGCAAAGGCAACGCAACCTCATCAAACATGTCGTACAAACCGACTGCACCAAAATTGGAATGAATGCTGACACAAAGGAACCTGTCTCGCCAAGGTTGTATTTGTTTGTGCAATGATTGACAGGTCACATGATTGATATTAAAGTGATTATATTATTCTTTCCAAACTGGTGAATCCAAATATGAAAGTACATGATTTTGATAAAGTGGGAAATGCAAATAATATAATCACATTATTATCAAATTAATAATGATTATTAAACTAAATATGTGAAAGTAATATTACATTAATAATAACATTCAAATAATTATATAATAGTATTATTACATGAATATTTATTATATTTGAGATTCAATGTTGTCATGGTATTAATATAGTACCACAATTATGATTGAAATATAATAAAATTTAATTATTACACAGTTCAATTGCAACTCAAAAAATTGTAGCCTTTCGAAACACATTAATGCGCACTTTGAGCACTAATCACATAACTTGGAGCATGCTATGTACATCATATAACACGTGAGTAGCGGTGCATGCATCTATGCATGCGTTCCTGAACGTATATAGGTACATACTTTTTGGTACGCACCTTATGCAACGTGGGCTATATTTGAGCTACCTTTGCAAATAAATTACGCAAAAACGGTTGAGTGTTAGAACATAATATTGGACACACATATTCAGTATGCCATTGTAAAGCCTCCTTGCAATTTTCAAGCGAAAATATCGCGGAGGGTTTTGCATGTAGTCCTTGTAAGAACTATAATCCTAGTGCGGCATTTTCCTCGAGGAGGAGTCTCCTGCACCCCGAACGCCAATCTCACTTAAGCTTTCCAAGTCACGAAGTTTAAGCATAATCATCGATGATAAGCAGTTTTGTGATTTGCATAATGTGGTCGCTTTTTAGAATCATATTCATCTTCTTGTATAAAAGTCGTCATTTGAAGTTTTGAAGCAACGATTTTCCATCGACGAGCAACAACTTTGAATGGGATTTGGAAAGTCATGCAAGATAAGTGGTCCAAAGTCACTCTTGGCATAACTACTAAAGTCATGGAATCATGGGAAAGGAGATGCCAAGCTTTTAGTAGATTGGATGAGATCACGTAGAGCAGACCAAATCAATTCATCGACGTAGACTTAGTTTTTAAAACCTTTAGTTTGTAGATTGCAAAATAATGCAACTCACGATGTGTAATATCAACATAGAGGCAAATACATTTTTAAGATGGCACATGTTTTGGTAATGATTGACTTATAACATGGTACCATCAACAATAACTGTTCATCCGCGATTTCTAAACATGGGCGTAGTTGTTGTACGAAATAACACATTTTGAGAAAACAATAGCAGATGAATTTGCGGCATGAAAGTCCGTGGATGTTCAATATCAGGAAAGTTTGTGCTAATCATTCTGGGACATCCAGTAGTGCTTGGTCATATAAAACGGGAATTTAAAAACATAAGAACTGGTAAGACAGTTCTTTTTTGTTAATGTTGAAATGTAGGCAATTATCTCATGACTGAATCGGGCCGATTAACAAGTCCGTGGAGGCGTGTATCTCCAGACTACCATCCATCAAACCCCCACGAGAAATTATTTTGCCATACTCAAATTATTAAAAGACGAAAAGAGTTATGTTTGTGTTGTGGGAAGGAATTACTGCTTGTATAAATCTTAATCACGGTGGTTGATTTTTTACGTCAAGTAACGACTCGTGACTGCCATGAGCGCAGCGTCCAGTTACCTACGTGAATTCCACATTATCAGCGTGGTTCACTGCGATAAAGCGGGCGTACGATAACACTTTGTTTGATGGTGTGCTGAAGTGAGTAATGTGTTTTCCGAGTAGTATCACTGAAGTATTGTAATCGTTGAAAATAATAATTCATGGTGAGCAGTCAATTAACTAGAAAACCTACCAGACGTTATAAATATATAAGCTTTGTTTTTTATTTGATACTTGGGATCTGTGTCTGAGCGTATATTTTGAGCCCAAAGAGCTGGTAATAACTATGCTATATATTACTCATAAGTAGATATACTATTGCCTTTCAGCATCCTGTTTGCGATGCATTTTGTTGCCTCGTTGGGTAATCAAGAATATAATACCGAATACGAGTACTTGAGCAGTTGCCCGAACAACAGGTTGTTGCCTCCTTGCCATTATAGGTAAACCTTAAACAGGAAACATATTATCGGACAGACTGTTGCAAATCATAGTATGCATATGTATCCATAAGTTTCATATTAACAACACTTCTAATCAATAATACGTATTCCAGGTAAACATGAATGACTGCTCCTCAAGTACAATGAACTTCTACGAAGCTGATGTAATGCTAGTGAGGTTGATATTTGGAGAATATGACGATTTATCATGATTGGATATAATGGGTTTGCCATGATAATTGCAGCGTGGTCCTCTACACATTTGCGGCATATAATGTATTGGAATGATCCATCGTACGAAACTATCAAGTAAATACACCCTTACACTTTGGTCATCATAAATCAATTTCGTTATATTTGGTGTTGGACAGGTCAATTGCATCAAAATATATTTACCTTACATCGGAAAGGGATATTGTTGTTTTCAAATTGCTTACTGGGTAAGATAAATTGCGTTGTGGTTTGTTTACTCGAAAATCCATCCAGTGGAGATGGATAAGATATCTGTGTGGAGGAGTTTTGCTTCCTCAAGTGGATTTCAAATATGCATCCAAACGACAGCACTTTCTGCGAGCCGGCATCAAAATATTTATTAATAAAAGTAAACATGTATTACGAAGAAACTCTTGATTTACATTCCTCCAACTCATAAATAGAAAGCACTCATAACACGGAATACGAATCTCGATCTCGGTATCGCGGAAACGCGCGCTTGCATTGTTGAGTAAGAAGTGAGTGTACATTAACAGATGGACTATTATTCGCCGTTTTGTGTTAGTATAAATATCACAAATCTCAGAGTCGAGGTATCAGTACGTTGTTGGTGCTAGGAAATAAGAGTAATGCCACTGCTATTAATATTATAAAGGTGTTTGGTAAATATATGTTGCATACTCTGGTTTTCGTATCCTTTTGTGAAATATTTCAAGTTTGTGACCATACTAACGCGTAACGCATAATGTTAATATTCTTTTGTACAGAGGTTTTAGTTAAATCAGTCCATTGACGTTTCTTAATGGAGGCGCAAACCCCTTTCGGTATATTCCCTCGGGAGGTAATCCGAATGTCCTGCAACAACAATAATATATTACCTGCCAACATTTAATTTCTTTACTCCTTTTACAGATATGGGAGATGATCATAGAGCTTATCGACGACTCGGAGGACGTAATTAATTTGCTGAATGCTTGTCCAGAAATGAAGCAATTATCGCAAGGTAGACAGTTCAGATGGCGAATTGCGGAAGTCCTGTTCCTCATCCTTCCCAAGTATGTATCGTCCAATAACACCATGAATTGCCGATTGGTATCGAAGCGTTGGAAAAATTCGGTTGACTCGCATCTCGAGAAACACGTGGACCGCTATGCCTACAAATCAGATGGATTGGGGAGGACATCCGAAACCCACTTCAGTTTTAACAAGAGAGGCATGACTGCAACAAATTTCCGTCTCTTCCGTCAACAGCTTAAGAACATGTCCGCGTTGCCGGAAAACTATAACCCTTTTCCCGGAAGATCCATCTATATGCATTATTATCATTTCAAGAAACTTGCCGACGAGGGAACAGACCAATTACAGGATTGTCCTTTCCCAATGGATTCAGTGTTCCAGGCATATGGGCAGCATATTTCCCACATATGTTTCGATTTCGGCATCAGAAAATTTGAAACAGATGTGGACATGCTGTCGACTACCCTTCGAACTTCCTGTCGTCTATTGGGACACCTTCCAAATTTGCGCTCACTCAAAATAAAAGCGTACAACATGTACGAAAAGAGGTTTGCGGCGGACGCTTCAGATGACATATGTCTGGAGAAAATTGATGCTCGTCTGGAGACCCTGGATTTGATAGACTTCGACCTTCCTACTTTTCAAGACCGTTGCTTAGAGCAAAAGATTATTGATGCGTTGACATACAACGAACAGCTGACAAAGTTGACGGTGTGTGCAGCAACATTTTGGGATTCCTCTTGTGAATCCAAATTTCCAAATCTCGTCGAACTGGGCATCAGTTTTGGGTCAAAGACGGAATTGGAGAATATCTTCAAGGATCTAAAGTTTCCCCATCTACATAAGTTACTGCTCACGCCAAAGTTGTGGAAGGATTATATCGAAATTGAATGGATTATTGAGAACCTGGTCCAACTCCCAATTCAATCGTTCGAGTATCATGGAAAGTTAACGTCAAGGTGGACGGTCTCTTTGTCCAAAGAAAGTATTGAGCAACAAGTTGAACCGGTTGAAGCTAATTGCGCCTCCGTAGTTTCCCAATGCAGCATTCGTCATTTGAAAATTATGGTCGGAAAGGGACTTGATTTTCACTTTTTGAAATCACTGCCATCCCTGGAGTATTTCGCCTTCAATACATTTACTGAGAGAGACATTACCAGCGGTTGCGGACACAGGGGAAGAGATGATATGTCGATGAGGTGGGATTTGGGAAGCGCGTATCGTCATGACGACGTGTTTGGACAATGCCTCTCTAAATTCGAGCAGAGTTCCTTTAACGAGAAGACCAGCTTCGCTAGAGTTTGGCAAGAGTTTCCAAATGTAAAAATGATTACAATCCCTCCGATCATGTATTACAGAGGGGAAAGGATTTGCCAGTTTGTCCGAGAACATCCCAACACCATGTTCTCAGTCTCATCCGACTTTAGTATGCTGCAAAAATAGCTATAAATTTCGCCTGACAATATATTTCATAACTTTGATTAATCTGAACGGTATGTACAATTACTTAATGCAATTCACCTGCTTGTAGGATTCTTTCGTTACCTGCAGCAAACAAATAATATATAACGTATGTCAGTTCCCCGCATATTATATTTGTGAATAAACGCTGTATTAACTAATACTGATCAAACTTCATATCGAGAAAATAATAAATTATGGGTTTATAATTGATCATCATAATAATAATTACCATAATGAGAAAGAGTAATTACTGCATCATCACTAAAGAATACATTCGAATAATAAGGCTATGATTACACTTACCAATTTCCAGTACATCTGATTAACTGATTCCGCGTTTGTCTGTGTGTATGTTAACACGACTATGCCTCTCCACTTTGACCGATTTGGTCCAAATTTTGAATGGAGGAATTTAGGGTAAACGTAAGCGGGCTATTTATTCAGGGGTTTCGGGTCCTCCCACAGCGGAATGGTTGTGGGTTAAGCCCACCAAACTTCCTTAAGGGCAAAACACTTTTTTCGCTTATCAGATAAGAAATAAAAAGCAGATCATTTTTTGTCATCGCACCATGGATCAATTCGTTAAACTGTCGTAGAGGTATCTTCATAACCCTCTGGGTTACAAAAGGGTCAAAATATATAATTCATCGAAAAATGCAAGGGAGGTCAACTGAGTGCCAAGTGACTCAATTTCATACACAACACGTTTCCGGTAGTTTTTTTTTTTAAATTCGGGCTTACACCCGTCCTAGATGATATCACGTATGGCATGTGTGAGCAAACTCAAAAAACATAACTTACATGGAAACGAAAATATTAATCCATTTACAAGTGGAACAAAAACGTTAGAAACATTCCCGTCCATGGAAGCAGTAATTGCCTCGTTGTTTCCCTTTCCTTTTTGTATTTCCACCTCGTCGAGTCTTGCACTAATTTTTTTCAAGTCTTTCAAACCGCTTTGACAAGCGGCCAAATATTCCGGAACTTGGTATGCCGGCGACACGTTTCCAAACCATCGCCAAAACCTCCCAGACCAAGTCAAACCCCATGAACGTCTCCACACACGTAATATTCATACACAACGTGCAAGTTGCTAGTACTGTTATTTATTTTCCTGTTCACGACATTGAAAGTGTTGTTAACTCCAAATATCGGAAATACATACGCCATTTCATTACACTCCACCAGGTCCTCAATTTCACGGGCTTCAATTGCATATACGTTATATTCAGCTCCCAAAATTGCGCGATCCAATTATCGATATTGACCGAAATTTTTACATTTTTGGCCCAAGATTTTTCAGCAAATCTTGTGTGAATTTATATATTTTTTCTCTCTATTACTCT
>CM023200.3:5157382-5175512 GCA_004115045.4 Sinella curviseta | reverse complement strand
CAAACATGGTTAAATCTATAAATTTGTATTTAATTTTTAACGTTTCCTCTCTGCACAGTTGATAGCAAAATATATGAGCTGCCCATGCGAAGCTTTGCCCCCGCCTATGAAACCAATTAGCGTCTATTTTCAAAATATATCCACAGCAAAACCTGCAAAAACAGCTATTTATAAAGACATATAGTCAGACACATGTACCACCATATTTAGAATCATGAAATCAATTTTGGAATTCTTACACAACCTAAATTTAATTTTTAATTCTAAGACACAAATGGCTTTACTTTAATTCCAGTATTTAAATAAATATATATTGCGCAATACCCATATATGGGTTGTTAGCTGGGAACTTTATGAAATCAATTTCAAATATACCTAACATTTATATTCTGCAAAAAAATTATACGTCAAAAAGAAAGTCATAAAATATATATGCGGACTACCCGCACGTGCATGAACCTTTGACTACAATTCAATAAAGATTATTAATCCTACAGATTCAATAAAGATTATTACAATCAGAATTACTTGACATATTTTTTTATTTTACAATTGTGTTGCTACCCAACCAAGTTACACGGAGACTCACCACTGCATCACATAATTGGAACGAAAACAATTAGACATTCATATCGACATCTAGTTTAAATTAGGAAACACTATGTGCTACCGCACTTGTTTGCATTAAGTAAGTACATTTACCAAACCAGGTCACTGCATTAACCCACGATCCGGAGCAATGGCAACTGCACTACAGTAGAAAGCTTTCGGCTTGTTCGAACAAACGTTTGGTAAGTGCCCATATCATCATAAGGTGTCATTCGATGTACAGAAGGAAATTCTTGTTTTGGAAAAGAATTCCGTCAAGTTGGGCCCCTTTTACGTATCAATGCTCAACATCCTGCTTGTATCAGCGCTGCTTTGTGCCGCCGTCATTAAATGCGTCCTAGACACCGACAAACTCTCGGCCCCAACGGTTTTAATTAATCTGGCGACAGGAATCTGCTTCGTGTTTGTATTTTGCTGTAATTATATAATCGTTACAAGTGGATCCTTAATGTTTGAGGCAATGTGCAACCAATTATACATTCTCCACAGAAAGATAAAATGCGACACGAGAAAGCTGGGATATGCTGCAAAGTTATCTGGATGGAGACTTTTGCTTAAAGGTAACATATTTAGTAAAAACGACTTACAATTTTCCTAATCCAATTTTTTGCAGACAAAATAAATCAATAAATCAATTTTCCTTCATTTTCAGAATATTTCAGCTTTGCTGGTAGGAATCCAGCAGCGGATGTCACTGGTTTATTCCTGTACACTTACGTCATTCAACTATTTCTGATAGGATTTCCAGTCATTCTTTTCACCTCTCCAATAAATACAAAATCAGTGTGTGACCTATTCCTAGACAGGCATTGCGGAGGGGTATCTGGCTTCATGCTACAACTTGTGTGGTTCTTTATGTACTCACTGGCTGACCTGGAACTTAACAGATCCCTAACGATTATCACAATTACAACCGTTTCGCTGATAAATATATTAATCCAATGCGTTCGTCGAATTTCACGAATGCCACTGAACGAAAATACCGTTCGCCTCTTTTGTGACCTTCAATGTGCATATCGGATGGGAGCGGAACCCTTGCGAGATTTATTTTCGAGATGTCCTTGCGGAGTTTTCATTTGGGATCATCTGCACGTGGAGTATTTGCCAAGGCTGGAGACATTTTACTGTCCAACTTTATTTGTTGTGCGTCACCATTGCTCTGCTTCAGTATATGAATATTGCAAATATGATACCCGTTCTTAGCTCGTGTCATCAGGAATCCAAAAAGATGGTACGGATGGACTGGATAGAGCGAATAGATCATAATAGTAAATGTGTAGCAGCCACTAATGTTCTCGGAAAGATTTTCAAATTAAGGATCCTATCGAAGCAGGTTATGGCGCTGAGACCAATCACTATATACTATGGGCCAGCAATATTTGACAAGGAAACAAAAGTTAACCTTTATCGAAACATATTGGAGCGTACTATTAATTTAATTTTGCTCACCATGTAAATGTTTGGTCTTCCTTGTAAGATATGTTCTCCGCCAATCACATATAATTAAAGCAGTAGTTTCAAATCGCTTATTGGCAAGGATTATTAACGCACATGTAAAAAATCACAACTTTGAGGTTGTTAATTTTAAAGTGCAGCTTTTAATTATCATTCAATTATTGGCGTTATTATTTGGAAGTGTAATTATGCCAAAGCGTTATTGCTGGAAATAAGTTATTAAATTGCTCACATCAAGTAACCTGCAATAGTTCTGCAATAATAGCTTTTACTCTATTTGAAATTTAACGCAACGAAATGCAATTTTGGCTATTTTATAGCCCAGGAGTATATTTGTATCTTTTGTTCTACGTTACCTACACCATGTAAATACACCTTTACGGTTATTGCTTCTTACACCAAAGTTTGTATCAAATACAAGCAAATAATATTTGTAAATTACAGTTGTTTTAAGATTGAAAGTTTAGGTAACATTGCACGTGACCATGTGTGCGATGCGCCGGACAAACATCCTGCAATCCAGCATATAGTATACTTGTTGATGGGGAATGATTGATTTGGGCGTGGTTGACGAATGCTTTAATATGGACAGCGTCTACAAAATTGTTGACCGATTATCATATTCGGTTTACCATATGTAGACATGATCGATTTTGGTTCTTAAATTGGCATTTTTGTTTATTCCGCAGCTGGAAATATAAATGTTTTTGCAACTCAAATATCATAACGTAAATAAAAAATAACGTAGTTCCTGTTATATAATTATTTATTGTTTCCGCAGCCCTGTTTTGTTTCAATTCATCGGTGGCTGTACAAGTTCTTGAAAATTGTAGCAATTATCTGTTTATTGATCATGTGACGATTTAATCCTCAGAATCGGGCACACACAAATTAATTGGAAAATTTATAGATTGAAAATTTAAAACTTTACCCCATCTGCTATTCAAGTCAATCAAGATTAGTAAACACTTCAATGTTCATATAGCCAATCACAAATACATGAGTAAACACATAATGTCATTACGCACATATTATATTCCACGTGATGCATTTTGCCATACGTAAGAAGAACGTCTCTATGAGAAAATTCCTTATCGCATTTCTCTCGTATAATACGTTTTACTCTGGTGACAAACGTATATGTTACGTATGAATTTGCAAGAAAACTGATTGATTGATCCACGGAATATTAAAAACAGCGGCGACAATATTGTATTATGATTAAAACATTTAAAATGGCCCACAGAATCGACTTTACTATTTAGGCCGAAATGATGGGAAGTGAAACCCATACCATATGTTATATAAAAATAAATAAAAAATACCATATGTTAAATGCGTTTATTGTAATGTAAGAAATGTACACCACATGTTCCGGCGCTATTTGTTTATGTATGAAGGCGTTAACAAGTTTAAAGTGAATTATGTCGTAGCAAGAATAAAAAAGTTCAAGTCCAAAATTTAATTATGACTCAACTGTAGATATTCTCATTTGATAGTGAGACTGTTAGAAATGTAATAGTAAATCACTTGCATCGTGTGCCCAACATATAGGTCAAAACAAAGATATTTACGATGCTTCGTTTTGCAATTGATAAGGAATGTGTCGGCATGGTTTGGTAGTAAACTAAAATACTTATAGTTTATATCACATGCATAACCAACGTATAGAGACCATTTGCAACTATGCATACCTGACACACGAGCAGCTTTCAACACCATCCCAAATTTGGTATCTCTCTCAAAGTATTTTGTTATCGTCGCTAGTAATCTATCTACTATGACCGCAGCTGGAACAAGGCAGCTAAGCATACGTGGCGGAATTATATTTACAATATATAACACCAATTTCATAGTGGATAGTCATTTTGTGCAGCTTGGTTGTACAGTCGTTCATTTCCATCGGGAGCCAGAACGCTACGATTTTCTTATTGACCATCCACCACATCATGCCATCGTAAACAGTGAATGATGAAACTTGATGAAGAGTGATGAGTCATATTTGCATGAACCATTTCTATACCTTTGCTTGCGGAAAGTAAGCAGTGAGATATGATGCAGCTGCCATGCATTTAGGACGATTACACAACAGTGTCGATAGTACTTTTCACAATATATTTCGCAGTCTTAAACATAGTATTTATCACCAGCACGTATCCTAGCAATTCTTTGAAATGCTAAGATGATAACACTAAAATCGTATGAATGCTTTCTTGATCCTTGGTATCTTGAATGTTCTGCTGATATAGCTCCCACAATGCTGTTCCACTATTGCATGTCTGGCAACTGTACGCAGCTGAGATTTCTTGTAAACAGAAAAAGGTGAAAATAGTTATCCACAAAATTATTTCCTATAGTATTAATCCTATCGGCGGCATAAAGGCTTTTATTTCCATTTTGTATAATTTGGAATTAACTAGCACTTAAACTGAACTATGGTTGGCAAAATGTTCTGACTGAAAGCGTTATTTGTGCATCAAAATGCATTCCGCTGCTTGCTGCTGTCATAAGATAAACATTGTGATGGTTAGTGAGTGGTAATTACTAAGCTAAACGTAGACAAAGTATTTTAATTGTGGTTAGTAAACCTGGTGGCCTAGATTGAAAAATCAGATTGAATTGATTTAAGTGTAGAAACTTGGGTTAGGTGAAATTAATTAATTGGATTTTTTTAAATCGACACTTTCATCTTGAGAAAAGAAACGTCCACAAACAGAGAATATTTTCCTCTATAAACGATTATACTACATTTATCGAATTACGTACGGTTTATTAAAACTTGGACTGAGCATTTTTTATCCAATATGGAAATGTCGGTACGTTGAACCGATTTTAGCTCAAGTTTTATTAAATAATACTAAATATCCAGTTCGTGCAAAAAACAGTGGGATCGCTAGTTTGGTAAGGTGAAACGTTTGCGATCGAATTCAATCAAGAAGGTTTTTCAAATATCCCAACTGAGATGGAGATTGCTCCACTAGTGACCCAAGTATTTTCCAACGATTTGGTAAGAATTCTTTACATTTAAATTTTATTACACATTTAAATATGTGTTCATTCTCTGTGCCTTACGTCTTTAGTAATTTTGTATTTTTTGGATAATGTTACAATTTTTATCGTCAATTAGTTACTTCACACCATTTTACAATGTGTTGTCGGTGATGACGAGGAGTCTGTACTGCAGGCTGCAAAATGCCGGCTGGTAAATACAGAATGGCTTCATCAAATTTCAAGATGCTTTCGCAAGTCAAAGGAGCCTCTTTTTCACCTCCATCTGAACGGCGCCAATTCCACAGAAGGAGTACCGTATGTGAAGGAAAATGGAAAGATTTTTTACAAGTTTAAAAATGTGATGACAGACCAGCTACGAGTGGAAAATAGTATTCCGTCGATAAGACTGACAGCAGCAATGGAATTTTTCACACCGAAAAATCAGCGCGACTTTTTTAACTGTCTGTCACTATTCGGTTATAGTATTGTGGAGATGCATCTCACCTTCCCAAAGCATTGGGTGTCCATGCGATACCGATTGCCAGAGCAATCACTGCCAAAACTGCGAAATTTATATCTTACCATCAATTACAATGATTGGACTGGCAGGCGCCAACGGGTGGAAAACTGGAATAATCACATTAGCCTCACGCTGTTTCAATCAATCCTGGTGGGTGGCCGCAATCTCGCGCAGCTGCATTTTAAAGAAAGCCTGAGAAAGTTGCCAGTGTACTTTGGAAGCTTACCGCTACCCTCCACTCTCACTTGCTTGGAAATGTTTTGCCATTTAGGAGAGGTAGAGCTCAGCAGTCTTCTGGAGTCCCACCTCCCGTCACTAAAGACTTTACAGTTGGACGTTTCATACGTTGGCTACGCCGACGACATTTTAACAAGATTGATGGTGAAATTCAGCTCCTCGCTCATCAACTTCATGATAAATGATTTCACGACGCTTGGCAGCGAGCTCCAAACTCAAAACATACGCTTCCCCAACATGAAGAAACTTGAAAGGCTTTTTCTGGGAAAGGCTTTCATGGAATTGGAGCGGAACGAACCAAATCTACACCAAAAACTTCCGGCCATGCAGTCGATTGTGTTTCAGGAGCAGACGGTGCCGTCATTTCAAAACTGGACCTCCGGATCAACTTTTGAAACTCTGGACACCCTTTCTGTTGCCCTGGTAAATGAAAGCCATTCCCCAAGGAGCTTTAATTATCCTGTCAACTTGGACGTTTTGTTGATGCGACGGATGAAGAAAACCTTCCCAAACGTTACCGACCTGGATGTATCCGTACACGCAAACGAGGTATCGGGAATTTATTATTTGTTGACCGGAGTCTGGAATTTGAAGCATCTGACAATTAGGGTGACTCGCGACCGGACTGTTAACAATCCGGATGGTTGGGATGGATTGCTCATTGGTATCCCTGCCAATATTATTCCCGCCGTACGGGGAAGACCAAACTTGTACCAGTATTTTGTGTATTTGGATTGGTACCCTTCCGTCAGGAAGTTAACTGGTAAGTTTTTTTCGACAAGACTTATAAACTAACTGACTCACATGGCTACATTGTCACTTTCTTTAAACAATTCTGTTTTAGCACTTGAAAGCTTGGCTCTACGAAACGACTTCAACGGACCCGATTTGGGAATGATGCCGTCGCTAATATCGGATGTTGTGTTCACGATGGGATTCCTCAAGATGCCTCATTTGAGGACACTAGTTACCGGGGGAAGATTCAAGGTGCACGTTAATCTAGAACACAATGACTCATACATTATGTTTTCGACTTTTGGTTGAGTGCTCATTTCATTTTGAATATTGCAGGTATCCAATGAAATGGCTTTGGCTTGGAAATCAGCAGGGCGGGAACTGATAACTGAAGTGATTGAATCAGACGGTATCATGAATGACCATGTTGATGATGAGGACGATGACGTCGTGATTATACGGTAATTGTTTGTTAAGTCCCTTTTGTAGCACATGTTGCGTTCCCGATGAATCGAAAATATAAAAAAAATGTATACACGGTGTTATCCATAAGTCATAAAAGGTTAAAATGTCTTGAATATTTTGTGCTCGTAATACTCATAATGCATATATTTGTTTATTTAAGTGAGATATTCCCAAGACGTCCTAGGAACGAAGACGAAGGAAGGGAACCACAAGAGTAATATTTACAAAATAATGCGCTAGACATATTTTCCAGTTTCAAAATGGAAGTGATTCCTGTAGAAATTGAGGTGATTTCAGTCATGGGTCATTTAATGTCGACAATAATTAATTGAGATTAAATAATTTATTTCAAACGTTGACAAATTATTTTGTTTCTCTGCGATTAAATTTTGCGAAACAAGCCATCTGTTAGACTACATTAGACTACTTTTAGCATAGCACGTCAAGAAATTCTGCTGCATTTTGAGGCCAAATGCTGTAAATTGCAGTACCGCGGTATTTTGATGCTAAGTAGATCTAGCAAAATGGTGTGCTGGCAAGTGTTAGAAAAATTGAAAATTCCTGCGTTTAGTCGGCAAACTATTGGTATCATTATTATTATTATAAAGTTTGTCATAACGCATATCAATGTAACGCGCCATATTGGAAACAAATATAGTTTAATTCTTCAAATGATGTGTGCAATATATGTGTGGAAATAGAGACATGTGTGTTATTTTACAGCTAACTCAATCAACACGGGAGTTAAATATTAATTCACACGTATCTTGTATCATACATATCTGGTTTTGGAAAATATTTTTTTCAACTATAAGCGTATTTCAAGTTAAACCGTTCAAAGGAACAGGTAATACAAATAGGAGTGGACCAGCGGAGTTTTTGCAAGTGAGAATGACGTGGGAAGGATTGCGTGAATGAGCGCATTGGTTCGGAAATTCAGATAATTCAGGAAATCCCTGCAGTTAACGAAGCTCTATTTTTTTAATTTAATGAATTTTGCGTGATATTGAAATAGGTCACCAACTTAAAAAATATGTATATAATGAAATGATAAATCACGATGGATATCTCTCACTTTGGCGTTATCGCCGTGTGCAGTACAAAAAATATTTTAAAAATGTCACAATGTCGTAAGGTATTTGATACAATCATGTACAAATTTGATTGAAATGGCATGACAATAACTACTTGTTCTACATCTAAATTCATCATAAAGCTAATTAAGGTGACCACAACTTTGCAACCGTGTTTTATCATTCCACAAAAACGGTGGTTGTATTCAAAAATGATTATCGTGTATGGTTATCTGAAATCACAGTCCTAGTTCATCTTATGTGATTGCAATTCGGTCTACAAATTAAAAGTGATGACATCCTCCAAGCATACAAATATGCAAATAGTACAAACGGTTCAGCAATCCATTCATCCATATCAGGAAGGTGAGTATGCGGTTATTTTTTCTTTATATGTCCGCCTAATTGGAAATTTTACTGAGAGCTAATAATTATGAATGCATGAAAAATATTGAAAATTCAATTTATTTCAAGCAAATTCAAATGCAAGAATATTTAATAGAAAACGTATAACTGAGCACCTTTAGAAGATATCGCTGTAAATCATTAATGCGTACTCAAAATTCCTCGTAACGTAGCCAAAATTATTAACGTGCAATACCATCGGAAGCAAACTTTTCCAGATTTTCTCTGCTAACACTATCTTTCCACACCTAATTTCCATTCCACCAATGTGTCCTCGTCGGATCCATCTTGCGTATTATGAATGCACAGGTCTCGGCTAGCCATTTCCCATACGAAATATAACTGTCGGCAATGCTACAATGCATAAGCCAAGAAATCTCACGATTAAATGCGACCATGGTTTGCCCGAATCCAAAACAATGATTATGAGGATGATACACAATATAATTAATACATAGCTGGTGGAGAGTGCTGCAGTAACGACATTCTCTCTCTGAAACGGGCTCAAATAGCAAAAGTAAACGCACATGAGCTTATAAGCTGACATGGAACGAAGAACTGTTGACATGTTGTTGTCTTTCCTTTTCTTCATCTTCTTCAATTCTGTGAACAAGTCCACGGAAATCCCGATACCGAATATTGTGAGCGTTCTAAAGTTTGCTGTCATTGGCTGTGTTATCAGCTCAAGAATTATAAACTGAAAAACTCGGATGGAGTACCACTTGCAGATGTGAATCGACTCGAGTCCTGTAAGATGATCAAGTAACTTACACGCCATGGATAGCTGATCCCATCAAAGTAGCACCATAATTAGAGGAACCATTATTGCCGACACAGCACACCAACAGACTACAAAGTGAAACAGAAGGCCGACAATATCCGCCTTGTCTCTGTGTGTTTGTCTGTCGGGATTTCGGGAAATCTTGAATATGTTTTTTTGCATGTCATCCATTCAGCTCGTGGTACAAATACCAGATTCCGACAGCAACGCATGTCTCGTCGTGTATTCGAATAGACGCGTCAAGCAACAAGGAGATAACGAGAATGGGCAGGATCAAACTGTATACTATTGCCTGTTCAGCTGAAATTAACTTTAACTCATAAGTGAGGACCGCCCCAAGAAAACCAGCAAGTACGACCACCAGCAAATAATATTGCACTATTTTGTAGGGTCGGGTATAGCGTTTGGGGCAAAAGTTGCTCTCCCAATTGATCGAGCTTGATGTCCATATAATCCAGTAGAACGGGAAGATAATGGAAGTCAAGGCTTGTTTGTAATGATTTGCCAACAGGATCTAAATACTAGGCATGCCTTCAGTGAAACTAATTTAAAGTGTAGACGGGCAAGATATCGTAACTGTAAGTAATAAGCTCAAGGAAGATGTCGAGTAGAAATATCGGCTTAACATGTATACATGACTCCAATGATGGTAGGTTTGCGGGAAATAGAAAGCAGGAAGTAAGTTAAGAAATTTCGTCCATTTAGAAAAATGATTATCAGGTATGGTTATCTGAAATCAATTTTATTTAAAAAAAACCATTTCCTGTCGATATTGGCATTACACTGATAATGATGAGCAAACGTATATTGAATTTGATGTTTGCCAAGAAAATGAGAACATTAATGGTATCTTGATTTTAATTTACTGTTTTAAATTTAATGAATGTAAAATTGAAAATTTACAATGAGGTGGTTTGTGAAGTGCTTCGTAATTCGAAATATTATCAGATAGCAAAAATTGCAGAAAGTCCAGAAATAGTGATTCATCACTGAAGTTGATGGTGTGGAATCATGTTTCCCTTAATTAGTGATTTTCATGCGTATCTGACGATTGGATGATAACCTATCGGCTAATGCTTATTTTTCAAGACTGATTCTTACATGAATCTCCATTTTTGCGAACGGTCATCATAAAATAAACTAAACGTAACACTATTATTCAACCAATTGTTGCTAGAAGATATCAGCAGCAATTATCAGCGCGTTTACCAAACTATCCAGAAGAGAACTAAAGTAGCCGTACTCGAAACTCTGAGTAATGTACCCAAAATTGCCAACGTGCATACGCATTGGTTGCAAGCTCTTCCACATTTTCGTTGCTAATATTCTGTCCTTCCACCGCAAATGTGTTGTTGTCGGGTCAAGTTCGGATATAACACAGTCACATGTTTCAATCAACCCCTTTCCCAGACGAAATATAACCATCGGCACTTCCGTAAAGCACACACCGACAAATCCCACAACTAAATACGCCCATATTTCGGCCGAGCCCAAAATTACAATCATTATAACAATACATAATATAATTAGTATATAGCTGACCGAGAGTGCCGCGATAATCGCATTTTCTCTTGAAAATGGACTCAAGTGACAAAAGCAAATGTACTGCAATTTATAAGCGGATATGGAACGAACAATATTTGAATCATTATATTTCCAAGTCTTCATCTTCTTCAACTGTGTGAACAACTCCATTGTAATTCCGATTGCGAATAAAGTGACCGTTCTGAAAGTTGCTGAGACTGGTTGTGCAAAAAGCGGAAGGACAGCAAACTGAACGCACTGAATCCAATACGACTCGCAGATATATATCGTCTGGAGTCCTGTTAAATGATCCAAAATCTTACATATCATTGTCAGCTGATCCCATCCAAGAAGAATCATCATGAGAGGAACCATTATAGACGCCACGGCATACCACCAGATTATAGAGTGGAAGAGAAGCCCAACAATATCCGCCTTTTGTATATCTTGGTACACGCATTTTAGCTCTAAAAAATTCAAACCATGCAGGAAGATTAATGAATTCAAGAATTTTTTTTGATTGAAATGAAATTCATCACCTCGCCATATTAATCTAACGACGGTCAACCAGCGCACATGTTTGTTCGGCATTTCCAAAATATCGGAAAACCGCTTTACCGTCTGTGAATTGTCCCAGTAATTATCTAAATACCAGTTTCCGACGGCAACCCACGTATCGCCATGTATACTTATAGAAGCATCCAGAAGTCGGTATATAGTGAACACAGGAGCACTCACACAGTACACGATAGCTTGCTGAGGTGAAATTAAATTAAAATCATAAGCGATTGCGCCAGCAATTAATCCCGTAAGGAAGAGGAATTGCACATGATACTGACCAATTTTATAAGGTCGGGTGTAGCTTTTGGAGGCAAAATTGCTCTCCCAATTGATTGAAGAAGAGGACCATTTTATCCAGTAGAACGGAAACATGGAGGAATTCAAGGCCTGATTGTAATGATTTGCCAAAAGTATCAGTAAGCTCGGCATGATTTGCGGTTGCTAATCGCTCAACAGATGCTTTGAAATAGTATTTAAGCGAGGAGAAATTCTGTTAACTGTTGAATCAAACAACCACAGTAAAATGATGTTCACAATGCTCCCGCTTGTTCCATTTGGAAGGGACATTCATCGAGTTTTAGTAAGATATATGCTTTCTTTAGTAATCCATACTCACACGTGCCGATGACAAATCAAATGTAATTCAATTTTAATACAAATGCCCGATATGCTGGACTCAAGATCCCAGCTTAATGCGTAACAGTCATTCCCAAGCTATCGCAACGACGGGTTTTATACGAATTAAATACGTAGAAATTTTGCGAAACTGATACAATGCTAACGTCAATGATTAGTTGTCATATCTCGCAAAAATGTGTTGCAATAGCCAAATGTGTGATTTAAGTTTCGACAATGCATTCAGCGATTTTTACACAACTCTATTGGGTCAAAATTTGGCAGCAGATTTGTAGGATATCTTGATATTTCTCTTTGAAGAAATGAAAGAGATGGAAGTAAAATTAGAAGCCATTTTCTATTTCAAAAGTCCCTATCATTTAATTGTGATCTGAAATTAGTGTTTAAAATTCGGCAAATGTGGCCAGTAAGTCGGTGAGCAAATAACATGTCATAACGTATAGTACATGTTCATACAATACACGACTACGGCAACTTAGTTCCTTCCATACCACGATCACGCAGGTAATGCAAAAATTAAATTTATTTTCGTATCGCCTGAAATATCAAAATTAAATCTGAATCTATGAATGACATCTTTACTTCAATTTACATCGTTTAGTTTTCCAAGAGCTAAAATGAATCATCATGAAACATGAACACTGTTATTCATGGTTGTTCATTTTTTCTAAATATACATGGGATAAAATGGGTGTTAAGAAAATAACTAAAATTGAACCAGCTGTATTTTGTGGAAACAAACCATAATTTAACATCTGAAGTTTACCACATGGGCATATTTTTTAACCAGAATTCTCTCTCAAGTTCCGTTTGTGGAAAGATTTGGCTAGTCAGTATACAAATTGATGAACGCCAATCTCATAGTTCTTGATACATGGAAGCACTTTTCAACGATATCTTCCTACTATAAAGGTCTCCTACTTGCTGATACCTGTTGGTTTATCTTTACATAAATTTATGAGCATTGAAAAGACGTGTCGCTGTACCGGACTAAACTTTCAAACGACATTGAACGAGGAAGTTACGGTGTCTTGAACACGAATGGTTCGTCATGAAAGTTTTCAGCTCATCAAATTCCGCATCATTACAAGTTTTGCATTTGAACCAACATTAAAAGTACAAAATTTACAAAAGTGCAGATATATTGGCGATTTTTCTAAAAATACAGGGGGTAATTTGGGTAATTCAAGAAAATAATTAATATTGAACCAGCTGTATATTTGGGAGACAAACCATAATTTAACATCTGAGCTTTACCACATGGGCCAAACTTTTAACCAGAACTCTCTCTCAAGTTCTGCTGGATGAAAGCTTTGGTTAGTTTGTATTTTAATTGATAAGCGCGAATCCCTTCCTTCTTTATGTGGACGCACTTTTCAACGATATCTTCCTATAAAGATCTCTTACTGCGACCAGCTTGTTTATTTGTGGATACGTGGTGATTTCGAAAAGTAGTGAGACAAATTGGTTAAGGTATACCTCTAAAAGTAATTGCTTGATTAAGCCGTCAAATACATCATTTAATAGAGCAAGATCAGGGCTTTCGAACGATATATTACTCGTTGTAGTAGTCATTAGTAATTTAGAACTAGGGCTGGAAATATGGACGGTGCAGGTTTTTTATGTCAAAGATTTTCATGCCGGAATATATCGACACTGTTCGGAAGAACTTTATGACAATTCAATTATGAATTATCACAGAAAAGATTTTATGTATACAATGCCTAGCAAATCAACTACATCTCTGTTGTATCAGCTTCTTAATTGTGGTATACAATTACTGGAAAACAGCAAGAAACACGGAGTACTTCGAAGTGCCCCTGACGTGCGACATAGCTTTGAATTTAATACTGTAGTTGAGAATGACGCACGATTCCGATTACGAGACATAGCAAAAGAGGTTCGCATAAATGTCCTGTGTGTGTGGGGAAACTTTAAGTTCAGTTTTGAACTATCGATTGGCCATCCTGGATGGATTCCCGAATTGCGCACCGATGAGAAAGGAAATTTTTTGTGCAACGAAATTAGTAAAATAGCACTCCAGTCCCAAGGCACGAAGAGCTTCCGCTGAGGTAAAATTGTTACCAGGGGATGAAACACAGGTTCGTCGTGATAGGAAGTACAAAAAGAAACCATTGTTAAAATGAATCGCGGCCAGTATGCAGACCAAATTTAATGGCTATTCCGAAAAAAGGTGTAAAAAATGCAATTTCGTGACTTCAACATCTGGGCCTGCTATTTTGTTCCTAAGGCATCTTTTCCCCAAAGTAAAGTGCGAAATGTTTGTAGGGGTCATAGAAAAAAATCATCAAATCTGTCATATAGACTAACCCAACTTGAGAGAGAGTTCTGGTTAAAAATTTGGCCCATGTGGTAAAGATCAGATGTTAAATTATGGTTTGTTCCACAAATATACAGCTGGTTCAATATTAATTATTTTCTTGACACCAAAATTATCCCCTGCATTTTTAGAAAAAATGCCAGTCTGCGCTTGTATAAATTTGGTACTTTTAATAATGTTGGTTTAAATGCAAAACGTTTAATGGTGCGGAATTTGATGCGCTGAAGACGGTCATGACGAACCATTCGTGTTCAAACTTCGTAGCTTCCTCGTTCATTGCTGTTTGAAAGTTTCGCCCACGTACAGAGGCTCGTATTTTACAAACTCACAAATGTATCCACAGATAAACCAGCAGGTCGCAGTAAGATATCGTTGAAAAGTGCGTCCACATAAAGAAGAAAGGGATTGGCGCTCATCAATTAATATACAAACTAACCAAAGCTTTCGTCCAGCTGAACTTGAGAGTTCTGGTTAAACATTTTGTCCATGTAGTAAAGCTCAGATGTTAAATTATGGTTTGATTCCAAAATATACAGCTGGTTCAACTTTAATTATTTTCTTGAGACCCAAATTATACCCTGTATTTTTAGAAAAAAATGCCAATATATCTGCACTATTCTTAATTTTGTACTTCTAATTATGTTGGTTCAACTTCAAAACGTTTACTGGTGCGGAATTTGATGAGCTGAAAACTGTCATGACGAACCACTGGTATTCAAAAATTCGTAGCTTCCTCGTTCATTGCTGTTTGCAAGTTTCGTCCACGAACAGCGACTCCTTTTTTACAGGCTCACAATTTTATATACAGATAAACTACACGTCTCAGTAATAGATCTTTATAAAAGATATCGTTGAAAAGTGCGTCCACAAAAAGAAGGAAGGGATTGGCGTTCGTCAATTACTATAAAAACTAACCAAAGCATTCATCCAGCGGAACATGAGAGAGAATTCTGGTTAAAAAATATGCCCATGTGGTAAACTTCAGATGTTAAATTATGGTTTGTTTCCAAGATATACAGGCGGTTCAATATTAACTATTTTCTTGACACCCGAATTATCCCCTGTATTTTTATAAAAAAATTCCAATATATTTGCACTTGTCTAAATTTTGTACTTCTAATAATGTTGGTTCAAATGTAAAATGTGTAATGGCGTGGAGTTTGATGAGCTAAAAACTGTCATGACAAACCATTCGTGTTCAAGACATCATAGCTTTCTCGTTCAATGCTGTTTGAAAGTTTCGTCCACGAACTCCTTTTTTGCAGGCTCACAATTTTATACACAGATAAACCACACGTCTCAATAATAGATAGATAGATCTCACTAGAAGATATTGTTGAAAGTGCGTACACTTTTAAAGGACAGCTAGTTAAAAATTTGGCCCATGTGGTAAAGATCAGATGTTAAATTATGGTTTGTTCCACAAATATACAGCTGGTTCAATATTAATTATTTTCTTGACACCAAAATTATCCCCTGCATTTTTAGAAAAAATGCCAGTCTGCGCTTGTATAAATTTGGTACTTTTAATAATGTTGGTTTAAATGCAAAACGTTTAATAGTGCGGAATTTGATGCGCCGAAAACTGTCATGACGAACCATTCGTGTTCAAACTTCGTAGCTTCCTCGTTCATTGCTGTTTGAAAGTTTCGCCCACGTACAGAGGCTCGTATTTTACAAACTCACAAATGTATCCACAGATAAACCAGCAGGTCGCAGTAAGATATCGTTGAAAAGTGCGTCCACATAAAGAAGAAAGGGATTGGCGCTCATCAATTAATATACAAACTAACCAAAGCTTTCGTCCAGCTCAACTTGAGAGTTCTGGTTAAAAATTTTGTCCATGTAGTATAGCTCAGATGTTAAATTATGGTTTGATTCCAAAATATACAGCTGGTTCAACTTTAATTAGTTTTTTGAGACCCAAATTATCCCCTGTATTTTTAGAAAAAAATGCCAATATATCTGCACTATTCTAAATTTTGTACTTCTAATTATGTTGGTTCAACTTCAAAACGTTTACTGGTGCGGAATTTGATGAGCTGAAAACTGTCATGACGAACCACTGGAATTCAAAACTTCGTAGCTTCCTCGTTCATTGCTGTTTGCAAGTTTCGTCAACGAACAGCGACTCCTTTTTTGCAGGCTCACAATTTTATACACAGATAAACTACACGTCTCAGTAATAGATCTTTATAAGAAGATATCGTTGAAAAGTGCGTCCACATAAAGAAGGAAGGGATTGGCGTTCGTCAATTACTATAAAAACTAACCAAAGCATTCATCCAGCGGAACATGAGAGAGAGTTCTGGTTAAAAGTTTTGCCCAAGTGGTATAGCTCGGATGTTAAATTATGGTTTGTTCCCCAAATATACAGCTTGTTCAATATCAAATATTTTCTTGAAACCAAAATTGTCCCCTGTATTTTTAGAAAAAAATGCCAATGTCTGCGCTTGTATAAATTTGGTATTAATGTTGGTTCAAATGCAAAACGTGTAATGGTGCGGAATTTGATGAGCTGAAAATTGTCATGACGAACCATTCGTTTTCAAGACATTGTAGATTCCAAACATACAAACTAATGTACAAACTAACCAAAGCTTTCATCCAGAGGAACTTGAGAGAGAGTTCTGGTTAAACATTTGGCATATATGGTAAAGCTCAGATATTAAATTATGGTTTGTTTCCAAAATATACAGCTGATTCAATATTAAATATTTTCTTGACACCCAAAGTATTCCCTGTATTTTTACAAAAAAATGCCAATATATATATATATCTGCACTTGTCTAAATTTTGTTATTCTAAATGTTGGTTCAAATGCAAAACGTGTAATGGCGTGGAGTATGATGAGCTGAAAACTGTCATGACAGACCATTCGTGTTCCAGACATCGTAGCTTTCTCGTTCAATGCTGTTTGAAAGTTTCGTCCACGAACAGCGACTCCTTTTTTGCAGGCTCACAATTTTATACACAGATAAACTACACGTCTCAGTAATAGATCTTTATAAAAAGATATCGTTGAAAAGTGCGTCCACAATTGGGATTGGCGCTCGTCAATTAATATAAACACTAACCAAAGCATTCATCCAGCGGAACATGAGAGAGAGTTCTGGTTAAAAGTTTGGCCCATGTGGTAAAGATCAGATGTTAAATTATGATTTGTTTCCAAGATGTACAGCTGGTTCAATATTAAATATTTTCTTGACACCCGAATTATCCCCTGTATTTTTAGAAAAAAATTCCAATATATTTGCACTTGTCTAAATTTTGTACTTCTAATAATGTTGGTTCAAATGTAAAACGTGTAATGGCGTGGAGTTTGATGAGCTAAAAACTGTCATGACAAACCATTCGTGTTCAAGACATCATAGCTTTCTCGGTTAATGCTGTTTGAAAGTTTCGTCCACGAACTCCTTTTTTGCAGGCACACAATTTTATACACAGATAAACCACACGTCTCAAAAATAGATAGATAGAGATCGTTCAAGTTTTATATTATTTTGAAATATTTTGCACCGTCCCGGAACGGTGTGTTACCTAATTACACAGCTCTCGTAATGGGATGGTTCAAGTTGGAAATATTTTGCACCGTCCCGGAACGGTGTGTTACCTAATTACACAGCTCTCGTAATGGGATGGTTCAAGTTGGAAATATTTTGCACCGTCCCGGAACGGTGTGTTACCTAATTACACAGCTCTCGTAATGGGATGGTTCAAGTTGGAAATATTTTGCACCGTCCCGGAACGGTGTGTTACCTAATTACACAGCTCTCGTAATGGGATGGTTCAAGTTG